>VXAL01015726.1:0-10693 GCA_013399475.1 Chauna torquata
CGGTTGTGGTGGAGGTCGCCTCTCTAGCCGGGTAAAACCACCAGAGCCAGGAGCTCCTTGTTCATCCATGCAGGCTTCCTGGCATTTTTGCCTGACTTTCTCTTTGTTGGGATGCATTGCTTTTGGGCTCAGTGGAATGGCCCTCCTTTGAGAGGCATCTTCCCTTGCAAACTGCCGCACAAACTGCTGCACCTTGTCCTGACTGATGCACCATGCCGTGGTCTCTAGTGCTCCCTAGGGCTGACTTTCGTGGGTGGCCACAGTTGCTCTGGTCCCACCCAGGTCTTGTCAGCTGCTCTCGCAACACCTGCTGGCTCCTGATGGCTCTGTCCATTAGCCTGGCATTTTCCTGGCTCAGGAAACCTGCCTGACCTCTGCGATCAACTGCTCTACTGTGAGCTGAGCCGGCACTGGAGCTGATTGCCTTGGTGACTGATACATACAATCTTGGTATCTCATTAACGACACTTTGATGCATGGATCAGTGGGAAGTCATGGCCAATAAAGACATTGTTTGGGATGTGAACCATTAAAGAACGAAATCTGGATGACAGTGCACAGAACTGACTAAGTCTCCCCTGTGATCCAGCCCTAATTGTTAGAAATGCTGGATAATATTTGTTCCTTCTTCACGATTGATATGTTATCATTTAAAGGAAAAGACAGAGCTTGTAGGTACTTGAATAACATCAAATTTAGCCTTTTAAAAAGAAAAAAATCCATGTAATTTATACACAAAATTTGGCCACTAGTACACAAACTTTATGACAGATTTTTGGATGTTAGTTACCCTTCTTTAGTGCTGAAAAAGATGACTAAAGGACTGGAGCATGTGTCACATGAGGAAAGGCTGAGAGAGCTGGGACTGTTCAGACTGGAGAAGACTCAGAGGGGATCTCATCATGTGTTTAAAAAAATTGGTGGGAGAGTGTAAAGAAGATGGAGCTAGGCTTTTCTATTGGTGTCCAGTGACAGGACAAATAGCGATTGGCACACTGAAACACATGAAATTCTGTCTTAACATAGGAAAACAGCTCTTTACTGTAAAAATGATCACACTGGAACACATTGCCCAAAAAGTTTGTAAAGTCTCCACCCTTGGAGATATTCAAAACCCAGCCAGACACAGTCCTGGGCAAGCAGTCCTTAGTGAGCCTGCTTGAACAGGTGAATTTGACTAGACAATCTCCAGAGATGCACTGCAACCTCAGCTATTTTGTTATTCTGTTTCTGAACTACTCTTGATGCAACTATATCAATGGATAACAAAGGATTCACTTTATATCCTTGCATGACTGAATGCAAACATAACTTCACTATTTTGCCTTAACTCTCAAAAAGAATCAATTAAAAGTAAGTTAAAAAATGTTGTTTAAGAGGAGAAAGTGAATTCTGAGTCCTGAGAAGTCTCTTTCTTTTTATCAGAAGTGACTAAAACATCCACAAATATTGCAGAAGCAATTTCATGCTCAATCCTTTTGCTATGAAAAACAGCTTAGCTTTGAGCTGCGTGGACAACACTGACCAAATTTTGAGCACAACATGCTGCTAATCTTCAAACATTTGGGACTTTGCACATTAGCATGAGCTTTATTTTTATATTAAAGCCATATCCAATAACCCAATAGACTGCATGTGCAAGTCTAGTACTAATTATATATCAATAAAACTTGTCTTTAATGCTCAATACTGAGTTGAACTGCTTTGCTTATATGTCAATATGTCTACAAAAATACTGCATTTCCCCACAGCCCTTTGTGAAAAGAGTGACTTTAGTGACTTTTACTTTCTCTTTCTCTTCCTTTCAATCTTATGTTCCTCATATCTGTGTGGTGGACAGAGAAGTCTATATAATAAGAAACATATATATATATTTTTTTTAAGTAACAGGAATCTTATTAAAGGTCAACACCAGGACTGCACTGCTGCTTTTGCTCTGACAAGTGCCTGGAAAAAGTGATTAGAACTATTAAAAAGGACAAATAGACAGGAAAAGGCAGACAGAATTTAGAGCGGCAATGAAAAACTGCAAAAATATTTAACAACTTGTTATTAAAGGAAAAATGTCTCTATAAATGGGAAGATGAACTAACTCATTTCAAGAAGATGCAGTATTAATCAGGAAGACCTGTGTGTTGGTGGTTCCCATGACCCACACCTTGGCAAATGGCCTGGATAACACCACCAAGATTAGAGTGTGAATGTCAGCAGTGCTTGGATCAAAAATACAGAGCTGCCTTGAGAGTGCCTTGCCCTCAAACTGATCACATGTAAGAGGAAGAAAAAAATAGCTATGTAATTGCAAAGGAACTTCTGAAGGCATCAGCTCGGATATCTTTATAAATAAAACATGAATATTTGTAAGATACAGGAGAGACATTGAAGCAGAAACAGCAGCAGTAAAACTTGGCTTGACACTGCCAGATGTGTCCCCACTGGCATGGTTAACCCTGCCCAGGCCAGGCAGAGCATTCTCCCTGCTCTGCAAGGGTGTGAAAAGACAGGAACCCGCAGACTCAAGAGAGGGGATGTGTGTTGGTAACACATGCAGACAGGGAGGGGATGGAGTGTGTGTGTTTGTGGGGGAATTGGAGCTATGAGTATCAGTTATAAGAGGATGTTAGGAACTCTGTAGTTGTTCATTAGTATAAGTGTCTAGAATTGTTTATCTGTTGTATTGCTGATAGTGATCCTAGTTGCATTGTTCACTGGTTGCTGGTTAATGGTGTGTCTCTACTAAATCAATAAACCACTTTTATCTTGATTTAGTTAAACCACATGAACTGAGTACCTTTTCCCTGCAACTGTCTGAAAGCCTTAATATTGACCAAAATAATGACATACTTGGTATGAGAAATGATTTGCTGAAGTAATTCACATGAAAAGGAATAGTTTGTACAGGAGTGACTAACAGAAAACAAGGGAGAAAGAGCTGCCAGTCCTGTAATCATCCCTCTCAAGTAGCTTGTAGCTCTGTCTCTTTTCTTACTCAAGAGTTGAAACACTACTGAGTCTCCCAGTGAAGTCTCCAGCTGAAATCCCATATGCCTTGTCACATGGGAGAAAGAGGAAGCTACTTCCTTAAAGCTTTGTTGATACACTCTACATACATGGGGAATTTTTTTTTTTAGTCCAATTATAAATATTCTAAGAAAATTAGAAAGTATTATTAAAAATTCTTCTTCCTAAACACACCAGCTATGTATGCATGTCCAGACATGTCTGCTCAGCATGTAAAGCATAGACTTTTCAAAAATAATTCTTCTTTGATACCATCATCTCTTCTACAGCTGGTACTGTTGCGAAGTAAAGAGCAAGACATTATTCTTGTGTTATGTATCATAAACAGAATTATTCTCTCCCTTTGAATTACAGAAGGCTTTTTTTTTTTTTTTTTTAATGGGAATTTAAGGCATCAAGTCTTTTGAAAATGGGGACACTCACTCTTGGGTGAGTGGGAGAGGGGATGGAAGCGATAAATCACTTGCCAGAAAGAAAAGGCTCATTTTCAGGTTGCTTAGAACATCTTGGCATGTACTTGTAAACAAAGTATACATATACTCCCAACAGCTAGCAATAGTTATTACTTTTTGGAGCGAATAATCAAAATTTAAATCAAAAATTGAAAATAGAAAACCTGATAGGTCTCTCACTTTTATAAGCTGGTGCCTCATTCTTGTACTGAAACCTGTACAAGAGTGGCACTGAACAAACCAATGTTAGTGTTAACAGAAAGGCACGAGGTACTTCTTTATCACTTGGCACAGTTTATTGCTATACTATGACTGCCAAAATGTTGCTAAAATGTTTTTTGGGAGATCTGAATCCAAAGTTCTATAAGCTAGAGGACAATATTCAGTTTCATTTTCTAAAATATTTGTAATTTACATATTTAAAATCTGGCAATAACATTGTGACAGGTCTCCAAGTAAATAGGAGATTTGCCTAAACCTTTACCATAGACTCACGGAATTGAATCACTTTCAGTCAAAATTCTTTATTAGAATATAATCTAGAATAATTAATCTTATATTATAAATTGAAGATATTTTACCAGTGGGCAACACAATAAAAAAATAAGAAGGATTTATGCGTGGCACTGTAGCAGAGAGAATGCAAAAGGGCAGTCAGCTGTTAGTGAAGCCTTAGAAAAAAAGTAAGTTGTGCCTTGCAGTTCTGGCTTCCAGATTGAATTGCAGTTGAGTTCTTGATTCCTGATTTAATTTCAGTCACTCAGCAGCCTTGTGAGAATTAAATGATACCCATTCCTTGCTGGGCCCTGAGAACTCCTTCCCATTGTGCCTAAGGCATAGCCGACACAACGGTAATTTCATATCCTCTCTGCCGCAACTTTTCATGCTCAGTTGCTCTTCTACCTGGTCTGGTCATCCTACTTGACAGATGTAACACAAAACTGATAACAAAAGAGCCAAACATAAAGTCCATCAAAAATTATCAAGATGGGGAAAGACTCTTTATCAGGCAGAGCAGTGATAGGACAAGGGGTAAGGGCTTTAAACTAGAAAAGGGAAGGTTTAGATTAGATATAAGGAAGAAATTCTTCACAATGAGGGTAGTGAGGCACTGGAACATGTTGCCCAGAGAGGTTGTGAATGTCCTATCCCTGGAATTGTTCAAGGTCATGTTGGATGGGGCTTTGGGCAACCCAATCTAGTGGAAGTTGTCCCTGCCTGTGGCAGGGGGTTTGGAACTAGATGATCTTTAAGGTCCCTTCCATCCCAAACCATTCTATGGTTTTGTGATTCCTTCTACTTTCCCTTAACAAATAAACAGTTCTGGGACCAAAGACTGGAGGGAAAACGTCAATGGTCCAGAGGGTCCCAGGCTAGAAGATCTATACTAGAGGTTCTTTAAAGGAGTTTATAGAATGATGGAAATATAGTTCCTAAGACCTTCCCGACCAGTTGAAAATCTTAATGTAAAGTAAACTGAAAGATTAAAGATTAACTAGACCTGGGGGCAAACATTAGCTGGAAGATTTGAAGGGATTTGTTCTTGTTTATTTATTTACCTATGAGGAAAGGAAAAAAAAAAAGAAGAAAAAAAGGCCAAACAGCAGAAACAGATTTCCAGCAGTCAGAAAAAAAATGTACATTTATTTAAAACATCTCTCTAGGTGATAAAAGTATAGTTTTCCTGGTAAGAATTTAAGAAGGATAAAAGTATAAACAGTTACAGGTAGCCGGGACAACCATGCCTAATAATTGAGTATTTTATTAACCTCATGTGTAAGAGCTGTGTATATTGTGGCATATACTCAACAACATCCCTTCATCTGTCACTTTTTTTTTTTTTTAATTTCTTTTTTATCATAGAGGGAAAAAAAACTCTTCAATTCTCTAGACAGACTTTACCTTTTCAAAAGGAGCCATACACAGAGAAACAGTCTAACATAACACCCTACAGAATCCATGTGTATTTCCTATATTGGAAGCCTCCTGGACTTCCAGAAGAGGATTTTGTCTCTATTGTGCCATCTACATGGGCAAAGATCCACTGAGCTCCAACTTCCAAGAAGTCTGGAACTAATGTGCATATTTACTTAGGATGTAACCAATAAATCTGTCCCTGTACACGAGTGATGCAAAATCCTAATTCTACCAATGGTGAGATATTAACTGTTGAGATCTCAAAACATCATGAAGTAATTCATAACGCCTTTTCCCAAAGCATTAGAATGCTCTATATTAGGACTGAAATTTTCTTGCACTGGAATTTTTAAATAGAATGACTCTTCCACAGCTGCTTCCATAATCCTATAAGGGATAGAAGATGGAGAAAACTACCACCTGCTCTAAACAAAGAAATACGGAAGAGGAATTTGTAATCAGATGTATATCAGTCAGAAATGGAGATGCTTTGTTCCTTGTTTGTTGCATTTTAAAAAACTAATTGAGGTTAGAATTTTGAGCAAATTTTGAGAAGAGTGAAACTGCAAAGATGGCTGAACAAGAAATCTATTCAGGAAAGCTCAGACTACTTACCATAAAACTACAGTATCAAATGCTGTGTTGCATTGAAATGCTGAGCTGGATTTATTAGAGCTATTTCTGGTAATGGAAGCAACTTATGCATCAAGAATGGAGTTCAGATGACTAATACGCATGTATATGTATCCATGGGTCTGTTAAAATTCCATAAACACTGGTTATGTACTAAAATAGAAAAGATAGCAAATTAGTTCACACTGAGATCCATGTTCTGAGAAAATGTTTCCAAAACCCAGGGGGTGGGCTGTAGTATGGATATGTCCTTATATATATGAAGCACGTTAAAATCTTCTTAGGAAGGTAGTTTTCCTCATTCAGAAGCCTGCTGGTTAACTAATGAACCTTATTGGCTTCATCTTTGTATTCATAAAGTATTTTCATGAGGACATAAATTATTTGAGATTATATTTTTTCCCTATATTGTAGTATTTTTATCTGTGACAGAACTAACCTGATTTATACTGGGCTATGAAAAAAAGTCTATTGGGATAAGCATAAAAATCAGAGCGTTAGGATGCTCATCTGTTACCATATTGGAACTTACTGTAGTGCCGTGAAGAATACAATTAATTCATAAGCCATTGATTGCTTTCCGTGCACTAGAGGCTTGAGTCCATTAAACCTACATAAGTATTGGTCATTTATTAGGAATGAATTTCATAATTGTACAAAACCATTTTTTATATAAACAGCAGAAAGCACCAGACCAGATTAATGACTAAGCAATTGCTGGCCAAATTTCTTATTTAATTAAAACTTTGTCTTTTTCACTCTAAAAATGAGAAGAAAATTATCAGAAACTACTCAAAAGTTATTTTCATGTTGTTCAAAAATAGCTCATATTTAGTAATTTGAAACAATAATAAAGTTTGTCTTATGTGTGAACTATTTTTAAAAGTATACTATCATGTGCAATAGAATTTAAGACTCAAAAACCATCAAAGAAAATATAACCATTTCCTGATAAATAGAAGGCATATAGATATGTTATGTTATGTTTGTTATGTTATGTTATGTTATGTTATGTTATGTTATGTTATGTTATGTTAATGTTATGTTATGTTTGTTCCATTATGTTATATTAATATAAGTTATTATTTTACACTTGTTTGTTAATGTCGTGCCCAGGCCATGGTTTAAGTATTCCAGAAGCTGTGCATAGACATCTGAAAGGCAGCACTTTGCTAACAGTTTTACCATCTAAATGCATTCAGAACTGTAGGAGTAATATTAGCAATATTATCCCCATTCTATGGAGACCTATTGCACACGCAGGGTCTCAAAGGAGATTTTTGACACATTTAAAACTCTATTTGCCTCCCAGCCTGAGACACTGATCACAAGATCATCTGTGTATTTAACAGTACATAGAGGGAGAGAGAACAACATACAGAATGGCAAATACCAAGTTCTGGTTACGGACAACACAGTTTTCAGAGGAATCAACCCACCCTATAAAGGTTTCTTAACTCTTTTCCCAGGTCTACGCAGTGGAATTATGAAAATTTTAAAAGGAAGTAGAACCCTGAAAGTCTGTGTTAAAGACAGGTATTGGAGGGGGGAGCGGGGAGAGGAGATCATGTAGTTTCTGATAGCCTCTATTCAAGCCTGAAACTGTTTGAAAGAGCTGAAGACTCAATCTGCCTCTGTCCTGAGGTCTTTTGTAATAGTGCAATAATTATTTGTAGGTCTAGAAAAAACTTCCGGATGTCACGTAGACCGACTCCGTCCCACAGGAGCTCTATACAAAGCCTCCTTAAGTACAAGCAGCTCTTCTGGCCTGAGCAATGCTCCTGTTGCACCAGGAGACATAAGGATGGGCACAGCAGGACAGCAAGAGGTCACACATCCCTCAGCAACAGGAGAAGCAGAATCCCTTCTAGGTCTCTCCTTCTGTTCCTTCCCCAGTGTCTGATTGAAATCCACTAAAGCTTAAAACTTCAGTATTCCAGCACTTTCTTCCAATGAACACCTGACACAGCTGTGGTGGTCCCAGGCAATCCATCCCCAAGAATATAGGTAATAGGGAATGTTCTTCATCCTTTGAAGTTCAACATAGTTTGACAAGGAAAATAAAGTGTCAATAAGATTTCTTAACAAAAGGAACTCCAGTACAGCTGCAAAAACATTTCAAACATAAGACCATTCCACAAGTGCAGGGCAGAAAAAGCAGTTGTTCTCTCATTCAGTCTTACTCCTTTTTCAGCCCTCCCCCCCAAAACATTCTGTAAATGTTCAGCTGGACTACAGAAGTGCTTCTATTAAAGATACCTTGCTTTTTGTCTTGGTGGATCAGTCCAGGATATTTTTTAGTTGCAAGGGGAGCATCTTCCGTTCAAAGTCAACATATTATAGCTTAAGCATTTGAAAATTCTGTCAATTTCTTGATGTCTCTCTCCACCACTACCTGTGAGTCTCACCTCAACTTGCCGAAGGACTTGCAAATACACTGTGTTTTTCAGTGTGACTTAATGCTAGAAGAACTACAGCTTCAAAACAGTGTTTAGGTAAAATGAATCCTGTTAGTGAGCACAACATAACTCCTGTTATTACAGGATAATTTTTTTTTTCTCAACCAGCCACTCAGGTAACAGGTCTCACCTTTCTCAAGAGCAGACTCGGACTTGCAAACACTCTGAGACTTTCCAGGGTACAACCTACTTCTACCCATAATTATAACAATGTAACAGGCTCAGAAAAGCTTATGAATAAAAAAATTATTTCTTCAGAGATGGCATACAGTGAGCTGTTTAAAGTGATTAACAGACACTTTCTACAAACTGAAGCAGTTTTATTCTTTCACCCCAAAAGTACAAGGCAAGCTAAGGAAATGTATTAAAAGAAAAGAAAAAAAAAAAAAAAAAGGAGGGGGAGACCGTCTGTATATTTCTCCTATACCTTTATCTTTCCTGACAAAGTTCATTAAGCTGCTGTTAGCCTGGTGACCTCAATCTCTGGGTCAGGAGGAACAGCTTGTACTGTTGAAGCATGTTCCTTTTCTCAATGTCAGTGACAGTCTTGACATCTCAATCAACTCCTCATCCTCTACCTCCACAGTCTGCGAGCCCTTGACCAGTATCTTTAAGGGTGTTTTTTTGTTTGTTTGTTTGTTTTGTTTTGTTTTTGTCCTTTGATCACCAAATCCTGGATTTGATTTTTCAGTTTGATTGATTACAAATGTTTCCAGCCTAATAGGTCATTAGCCAGAAGCATTTCTAATGATCTGTTGGTATTCCTCCATCAGGGAGCTCATCTCTGTTACCTCTGTTTAACTTCTTAAATCCCCTCTGATTTAATTTCAGGCATTCTGATAATTATCAGAGAATATCATACAGGTAAACTGAGAGACATACTTCGTTGTAAAAAATATTCATAACTCTCTCATTCCTATGAGCTGTAGTTGATATTGTCATAATCCTGTTTCACAGAGACATGCACTCACTCTTCACACCTCCAGCCCTTGCGCCCCTTTTTCAGAAGACTATGCAATCACTAAAGTTGGAAGAGGCCTCTGAAGGTCTCTAGTCCTGTTCAGATCAGGCTGCTCGGGGCTTTATCCAGTCAAGGTTTGAAAACCTCCTAGGATGAAGATAGCACAGCCTCTGTGCAATCTGTTCCATTGCTTGTCTGTCCTATTTTCATGCACCACATCTCTGAAAAAAAGGAAGCTGTCATTTGCAACATGCACAATAATGGTAACAAACCAGCAGTGGAAGAATTACAAGGTACATACAAATCCCACATTTTTATGTATGAAAATCCACAGGGGATTGATGACTTGAGGATGACTACAGATGGAAACAGTGCTTTCCTTTTCTACCCTTCCAACGATTTATGTACGTAGATTTACAAAAGATAATATTCTAGGGAAAAACAAGCTGTCTCTATTTTCAAGTAGAATGAAAAGTCATAGGAAATGGTCTGAGCTGGGAAGGAGTCACAACGCACAAGATGGGAATTGCAACATTCCTTAGAGAAATGCATGCGTGCCTGCTTATCTACACATGCTCATCTTGTTCCCTGCTCCTGCAGTATGCTGTACTTGATACACATATTGACATACACATACTTTGATCAAGGCAAGTCTTTTGTGGAACACACCCCAGCTATTTTAAAATACATTATCTGATATTTTTCCAAAACTTTGTGGCCAAGACAACCTCTAATTACTGCCTGCTGTCATGTTCCCTCTTTACATTTTGCCTATTATTACTCCTCTACACAGTGTACTTTAAGAACATGTCTGGGGGACAATGCAGTCATAGGTCATAGCCAACATGGGTTCATGAGGGACAGGTCCTGTTTAACAAATTTGATTTCCTTTTATGATAAGATCACCCATCTAGTCAATCAAGGGAAGCCAGTCGATGTAATCTTTTTGGATTTTAGTAAAGCTTTCGGTACGGTTTCTCACAGGATCCTGCTGGACAAATTGTCCAGCATACAGCTAGGTAAAAACATAATACAATGGGTGAACAATTGGCTGATGGGTAGGGCTCAAACGGTTACTGTAAATGGGGTTACATCGGGCTGGCAACCAGTCACCAGTGGGGTCCCCCAGGGCTCCATTTTAGGGCCAGTTTTTTTCAATGTCTTCATAAATGATTTGGATGTAGGACTAGAAGATGTTTTGAGTAAGTTTGCTGACAATACTAAACTGGGAGGAGCTGTTGACTCTGTTG
>VXAL01015726.1:12101-30232 GCA_013399475.1 Chauna torquata
AAATATTAAATATATATTTTATTTTCTAATAAATATTTCAATTAACCATTGCAGTGTTGAAATGTGCAAAACTGAGCCTGAAATGCAATTGGAGAACTACTTTGACTCTTCTGGTAAAAATGTCAATAGATATGTTGAAGCATATCACACTTACAAATACCGAGCAATATGACAGAGTTTGAAATATGTGGTCTGAAACAACATAATTAATTGATACCAACAGACATGCACCTTTATAGGCACTGCTCCTTCTATACAGGGGAGCCCACGGTGGAGCAGGTGGATCTGATGTGAAGGAGGCTGCAGGTCATGGAGAGCCCCCTCAAGAGTGGACTCTGGGCTGGACCTGTAGCCCGTGGAGAGGAACCCACGCAGGAGCAGGTGATCTGGAGGGAGCTGGCACCTGCAGGGGACGTATACTGGAGCAGTGCTATCCTGAAGGATGGATGCCATAGTACGGGCTCATATTGGAGCAGTCCTTGAAGAAGTGCAGTCTGTGGGAAGCCCACACAGGATCAGTTCGAAAAGAACTGCATCTGGTGCGAGGGACCCCACGCTGGAACAGGGGAAGAGAGTGACATTGAAGGAGCGGCAGATGACTAACTGCTGTGGACTGACTGCAACCCCCATTCCCCGTTCCCCTGTGCCACTCAGAGGGAGGAGATAGAAGAGAGTGGATGGGGGGAAGGTTTTAGTTTGATTTTAGTTTCTCACTATTCTAGTCTGTTATCAATAGGCAATAAATTACATGAATGTCCCTATGCTGAGTCTGTTCTACCTGTGATGGTATTTGGTGAATGAAAACCAAAGACAGTGAAACTGTCCTTGTCTCAACTCATGAGCTTTTTTCTGTCATATTTTCTCCCCCTTTTCCTTTGAGGAGGCAGAGTGAGAAAGCAGTGTGGTGAAGCTTAGCCAGCCATCAATGTGAAACCACCACACATATTCTCATATTTTCATTGATAATTACTAAGTATTTTATGCTCTGAGACATAATAGGACAAATGGGATCATGCTGAGCAGTTAAAAAAAGCAGACTGAAGTAATCAGCAAAAGTTCCCTAATAGAGAGATTTAAACTGCCGAGTCATTTCCCAAGGGAAATAACAGAACTCTGATACTAAAGCTATTGGAAACTAGCCATGGCAAAGTCCTGCCACACGCAATTTAAGGAAGACTCATGAACTGGTTCCCAAGAGATCACTGGCTTTTAAATTAACTAACTATACTCTGTGGACAGATAAGACACAATTTACTGGTATTAACTAAGGAAAATGGACTTTGCTTTTGGATAGAGGTGAGAATTTACCCATGCTATAGCATTTATGTTGAAAAGATGAAAAATGATATTAATTAGCATAATATATCCCCTGCAATTTGCAGCTTCAAAATTAACGTTACATTACAATGAAAAAGACAGTTGATATGACTTATCAGTCTTTTGGCAAATCCACTGTACACATGTAGTGCATATACATTTGCTGTGTACTATATACAAGCATACATATATATGCATACAAAAAGTCAGCTTGCTATGCAGCCAGTATCTAACTGAAGCTGATGGGAACATGCTGTTACAGAATACTATATCCGGAAATGTTCCTCTTAGTTAAGCCAACTGATTTGTAAAAATCCCTCAGGGCTGATGCTTTTAATTGTACCATCTAATGTGCATAATTATTATGTTTTGGTTTGTACCAGAAAAGAAAGAAAGGACAAAATCCTTTTATCCCACCTATTACAAATTCCTAAACTAAAAAACTCTGTCTGGTCTTTAAACTAGAGTTTATACTAAAACTCAGAGGGAAAACTTGTTATATCAGTTTGATTACTGCATGGTTAAGAACTTCTTAAGAACTTAGGAACAATTATCTTAGCCTTCTGTCTCTGAAAATTTGCACTGGATTAATCTTGGGAAACCTTGTTTAAAATGTTAATTCAGATTTTTAGTTTTTTTTAAGACATGAAAGAGAAGGGGTGGAGGTCTAATTAATCCAAGTGACACACAGCTTGTATTTATGTTTGCACAATTAGATAACAGTTTTCACTGGAAGAGAAAGACTATTCAATCCTAATGACATGCAGGGTGCAACAATATTTTCTGGACTGTGGTACCTAACAGAGATAGATAATGTTATTTTTTGTCTTTTAATGGAAAACTGCAGAAAGATAAAAGACAATTGGAAAAAAATAAATCAGGAAGTGATGAATTTAACTCTGTATAAAATATAGATAATTCTTTTAGTAACTCCTTAAGAGGAGTGAACATATTTTCTGTTGCACTGACAATGAAAGGTAATCTTGGGAGATTATGTTTTAGCAAATCATTAAGCACATAGTGCAATATCTTAAACTGTATGCTAAACACAGAAGATGAGCCGAACAACCCAAATCTGTCACTGCTTAGTTGCCTTGAAAAGCTGAGCGTTTTTCCCCAGGAGAGATTAATGTTTTGTTTGGTTTTGGTTTGGTTTGTGTTTCAGATGTTTTTTGTGAAGTCATGATATTTAAGTTCAATAGCAAGCATTAAATTTAAAGATATTTCAGTAGATTTTCCCCTAATTTAAATATTATAGGCTGAATCCACATCAGATATGTTTTCATGAGACAAATGTAGCAAATCATTAACAGATAAAAGTGAATGGGAAAGTATCTGCACCTTTTGTTATAATTAGGGTCTCCTTGGTCTAACCGAGTAGTACATTTAAGTGTTGGGAAGTGGATGAAGGCCCATAAAATGTCACAGTCAGGTACAGGAATGAATCTTAATAGGAAAAATATGCAAAAAAGGAGACAAACTGAGTGAGATTAAATGAAAAGGTATGTTCATAAAATCATATAATCACAGAATCATTTAGATTGGAAAAGACCTTCAAGATCATCAAGTCCAACCATGAACCTGACCTACCAAGTCCCATCACTAAACCGTATTCCTAAGTGCTGCATCCACACATCTCTTAAATACCTCCAGGGATGGCAACTCCACCACCTCCCTGGGAGGCCTGTCCCAGTGTCTAACCACCCTTTGCAAGAAGAAATCCTTCCTAGCATTCAATCTAAGCCTCCCTTGGCCCAACTTAAGACTATTTCCTTGTGACCTGTCACTTGTCACCTGAGAAACGAGACCAATACCCTGCTCACTGCATCCTCCTTTCAGTTAGTTGTAAGGAGTGATGAGGTCTCTTCTCGGACTCTTTTTCTCCAGACTAAACAACCCTAATTCCCTCAGCCACTCCTCATATGTCTTGTTTTCTAGTTCCTTCACCAGCTTGGTTGCTATTTTAATGCATTCCAGCAACTCAATACCTTTCTTGTAGAGAGAGGCCCAAAACTGATCACAATACTCAAGGTGCAGTCTCACCAGAGCCAAGTACAGAGGCAATCACTTCCCTAGTCCTGCTGGCCACACTGTTTCTGATGCAGGCCAGGATGCCCTTGGCCTTCTTGGCCACCTGGGCACACTGCTGGCTTATGTTCAGCTGGCTGTCAGCAGCACCCTCAGCTCCTTTTCTGCTGGGCGACTTTCCAGCCTCTCTTCCTCAAGCATATATGCTGCATGGGGTTGTTATGATCCAAGTGCAGGACCCTGTACTTACCCTTGTTGAATGCAATGTAAATAGACTTGGCTCATCAATCTGGCCTATCCAGATCCCTCTGCTGCGCCTTCCTACCCTCAAGCAAATTGACAGTCCCACTCAACTTGGTATCACCCACAAACTTACTGAGGGTGCACTCAATCCCCTTATCCAGATCACTAATAAAAATATTGGACAAAACTGGCTCCAGTACAAAGCCCTGGGGGATGTCACTGGTAACTGGCCACCAACTAGACTGAACTCTATTCAGTGTGACTCCTTGAGCCTGACTATCCAGACACTTGTTCACCCAGCAAACTGTACACCTATCCAAGCCATGGACAGCCAGCTTCTCCAGGAGAATACTGTGTTTCAACAACTGTACTACAGTAATTTGTGCTAAAATATAATGACATGAAATAAGAAATAAATGGAATGATTTTATATGTCTGATTGGAGGTCCAACTGATGCACAGAAAACAGAAACAAAACCAAAAACAAATGCACTGCTGTACCCATTATCTCAATCTAGGCTCCTGTAAAAACTGAAAAACTGTACACAGTTGTGTACAATTGCAAGGCTACAGTCTTGCTGGGATCATGGAGATATGAAGGGATGACTCCCATGACTTATATGTTGCAATGGAGGTATGCAGACTCTTTAGGACGGGCAGACTGGGAAGACAAGGAGGAAGAGTGGTCCCTTATTTGAGAAAGTAACTGGAAGGCATGGAGCGATACCCAGGCCATGTGTGATGAGCCAAGTGAGAGCTTATGCGTAGGGATTAAAGAAAAGACAAGTAATGGTGACATTATAGTGGTTGTCTCCTATGGGCAGCCTGACCAGGAAGAACAAGTTGATAAGGGCCTCTACAGGTAGAAAGCAGCACCCTCAAGTTCACATGCCTTGGTCCTTCAACCACTCTGATAGTTGCTGGAGGGACAACATAGCAGGACATAAGCAATCTAGGAGGTTCCTGGACTGTAGTGACGTCAACTTCTTCAAGTGATAAAGCAGCCAATGAGGAGTGGTGTTCTGCTGGACCTCCTACTCACCAACAAGGAGCTGCGTGTTGGGAATATGAAGGTCAAAGGCAGCCTTGACCGCAGTGATGAGGAGATGGGAAAGTTCAGCATCCCAAAGGGGAAGAAGCGGGGTAAAAAGGAAGATTACAACACCAGGAGAGTAGATACTGTTCTCTTGCTAGATGTGCTTCTTAACGACCGATGGAATAAGGACCTGGAGGGAAGAAGTGCCCAAGAAAACTGGTTGATATTCAAGGGCCACCTCTTCCAAGCCCAAGAGCAGTCCATCCCAATGAACAGAAAGTCAGGCAAAAATGTCAGGAGGCCTGAGTGGACGAACAAAGAGATACTGCCAAAACTCAAACACAAAAAAGAAGCATGCAGAGGGTGTAAGCAATGAGGAGTAACCCGAAAGGAATACGGAGACACCATCTGAGCATCCAGGGATGAGGTTAGATAAGCCAAAGCCCAGATGAAATTGAAACTGGCTAGGTATATTAAAGACAACAAGCAGGGCTTCTATAGTACACAGGTGACAAAAAGAAGACTAGGTGTCCTAGTTTCATCTAGGATAGAGTCAATTTTCTTCCTAGTGGGTGATATGGTGCTGTGTTTTGGATTTAGGATGAAAATAATATTGAAAACACACCAATGCTTTAGTTGTTTCTGAGCAGTGCTTGCACTAAGTCAAGGACTGTTCAGCTTCTCATGCTACTGTGCCAGCGAGGAGGCTGGGGGTGCACAAGAAGCTGGGAGGGGACAGAAGCAGGACAGCTGACCCTAACTGTCCAAAGGGATATTCCACACCATATGACATCATGCTGAACAAAAACACTGGGTGAGGAGAGTTGGCCAGGGTGGGGGGGCTGCCACTGCTCAGGGACAGGCTGTGCATCAGTCAACTGGTGGTGAACAATTGCATTGTGCATTATTTGTTTTGTATACTCCTTTATCATAATAATAATTATTATTTTCCCTTCCTTTTCTGTCCTATTAAATTGTCCTTATCTCAACCCATGAGTTTTACTTCTTTTTATTCTAATTCTCTCTCCCACCCCACTGTGTGCATAGGGGTGGAAGGAGTGAGTGAATGGCTGTGTGGTGCTTAGCTGCCTGCTGGGTTAAACCACAATACCAGGGAAAATGTGGCCTTACTGCTGAATGGAGGAACTGTGACACAGTACATGGAAAAGGTTGACGTACTGAACACCTACTTTGCCTCAGTCTTTGCAACCAAGACTGGTGCTAGGAATCCTAGGTCCCAGAGACCAGGCTGAAAAGCTGGAGCAAGGGAGATGTATACTTCCTGGAAGAGGATTAGGTCAGAGAACACTTAAGCAAACCGGACATATGTAAATCCATGGGACCTGATGGAAAGCACCCATGACTACTAAGGGAGCTGGCAGATGTCTTTACAAGGTCACTCAATAATCTTTGGACAATCATGATGACTGGGAGAAGTGCTCTAGGGCTGGAGGAAAGCAAATGTTACTCCTATCTTCAAGAAGGGAAAGAAGGAGGACCCAGGGAACTACAGGTTGGTCAGCCTCACCTCGATGCATGGGAAGGTGAGGTAGCTTGTTCTAAATCCTTTCAGAGTGTCAGGCAAATGTAAACTGAAGTCTAATTAAGGCAAAAGGACAATGAAGTTTCCCTACAGTTTGTCAAACTATTGTGTAAAATGTTAATAATCCTTATGTATCTGCACATTTGGTGAAGATGCTTCACTGCTTTGATTGCTTTGCCCATTCTGCTAATTTCTTGGAAAGTGAATGGCATAGCATTGGTTAATATTGGAACTTGTCTTGCAAATGCCTATGTGTTTCCAGGCCTCTTTGGTATTTCAAAAAGAAAAACTCTGCTTTTGGTCATTTGACCATTTGTCCATTTTATATTTGAATTGTGGTGGCGATAGGAGCAATAATGTCTTCAATAGTCCTAAGCAAACCAGCTCCAACCACAGAAAAGCTAGCGATGTCCGCCAGGGGTTGGTACTTGGCCCAGTCTTATTCAACATATTCATCAATGACCTGGATGAAGGGACAGAGTGCACTCCCAGCAAGTTTGATGATGACACAAAACTAGGAGGGAAGGTTGTGCTGTCATTCAGAGAAACCTGGACAGGCTGCAGAGTAGGGCAGAGAGGTACCTCATGATGTTCAACAAAGGCAAGTACAGGGTCCTGCACCTACAGAGGAATAGCCCCATGCACCAGTACAAGTTGGGAGTTGATCTGCTGGAAAGCAGCTCTATGGAGAAGGACCTGGAAGTCTTGGTGAACAAGTTAACCATGAGCCAGCAATGTGCCCTTGTGGCCAAGAAGGCCGATGGGATCCTGGGGTACAGTTGGAAGTGTTGCCAGCAGGTCGAGGGAGGTGATCCTTCCCCTCTACTCAACCCTGGTGAGGCCACACTTGGAGAACTGTGTCCAGTTCTGGGCTCCCCAGCACAAGAGAGACATGGAACTCCTGGAAAGAGTCCAGCAGCAGGCTATGAAGATGATTAGGGAACTGGAGCACCTCTCTCATGAGGAAAGGCTGAGAGAGCTGGACCTGTTTAGCCTGCAGAAGAGAAGCCTGAGATGTGGTCTTATCAATGTATATATTATACCCTCCTCTTAAGGGAGGGTGTCAAGACAATAGGGCCAGATTCCTTTTGGTGGTGCCCAGGAATAGGACAAGAAGCAATGGGCACAATCTGAAACACAGGAAGTTCCGTCTGAATATGAGGAAAAACTTTCTTATTGTGAGGGTGACAGTGCACTGGAACAGGTTGTCCAGAGAGATTGTGGAGTCTACTTCTCTGGAGATATTTAAAACCCACTTGGATGTGATCTTATGCGATGTGCTCTAGGTGACCCTGCTGGAACAGGGGGGTTGAACTAGATGATCTCCAGAGGTCCCTTCCAACGTTAACCATTCTGTGTGATTCTGTGTGTGTGAAAAGGAGCAACTCCACCCTTTCACAGCCAACAGAAATTTTGCCCCATCTTGAGAAGGGAATCATCTTCCATTTTCTGGCCAAATCCAAGAGCAGAAAGAGAGTGAAACCAGGGTGTGGGCAGAAGAATGAGAAGCAGTTCACCACAGCCACATAGATGCAGGTTGTAGGCTACAAAAGTGAGATAGAAAATGGCAGCAAATGTGTGTTAAGAATAAAGGCAAAAAGACTGTAGAAGTAGATCTAGGAGTGCCATCATTAACTTACATGCACAGTACAAAGGGTAGGGAGAGTTAAGAGACCAGAAGTTTTAAAATACATTTTAAAAATCTTATTGGGTTTGGTGTCTAGTTGGTAATTCTGTAACAGTTTGACTGGAATCAGTGCTTTCCTTACACACACAACTCTGTGTGTCATCTATACCAATGTCTCTGTAATCCTACTCTCCTGCATCTGAAATGCAACAGCCAGGTGACTTTCAATAGCTTACAGTACATTTAAAAACATTGTTATATATTATATTTTTGTAGGGAATAGTTTAAAGAAGTAAAATTTTGAGCTGTAAAGAAGTTCTCTGCAGCACAGAAAAGGCAGAAAAAGATGTAATAAAGTAAAACAAAAATAGTGGAATTTCTGGTGACCTTATAAAGCTATCCGCCTCCAGATTGTTAATGATAGTCCAGAAACAAAATAATAACGAAGAACCAGAGAAATCTCAAGAAATCAGATATTCAGTGCAAACAGACTAGTTTGAAGTTTTTGTAAATCACAACAAATAAGACACTAGGTGCCTAAATTAACTACAGCTACTCACAGCATTGGCCAATTCCACTCAGCCTTAATTTACAGCTTATCTAAACATGACTGATAAATTATTGGAAAACCGTAATTTTTCAACTAGTCTTCAATTTTCTTTTTGGAAAAATGAACTCTAAAGTTCATAGAGAGGATGAACAGCCCAGAAAAAATCCAAGTTTAAAATTAAGCATTTTCTTTTTATTTGTAGTTCCTCACACTTAATTGAGTCTTCCAAGATCTATGTAATTTATAGTAACAGAAATCAGAAACATCTGAAATGCAGTTTTGTGATTAGGAAAACAATGGTTTATTGAGAGTTCTGCATGCTTATTTATGGCATTGTTTGTAAAAGACAGACCCACACAAAAATGTATACCAAAATTAAATACTATATTAAAGAGAAATATTAAAGAAAAAATAGGAAATATAGTCTCATGTTGTAGGTAATTAATAAAAATTGCAAAGCTTCTTTCTGTTAAGCTCTAAATTCAAACTCCTAGTTAAAACAGAAAATAGATGTATCATTTGAATTTTCTGAATGTAGAAAATTTGTACCTCCTTTTCCATTTAAATAAGATTTTTTTAGTAAAACACATGCATGACTAAGCTCAAGTCCCATTTAATGTAAGTAACATGTGAAGGTCATCTGTAATCTGCATTTACTTCCATTGAGACTTGGGTGTTTTCTTTAGACACTTTTAAAAATACTGCTGTCCACTTCTTTCATAATTTATACAATCTTCTTCCTTCTGAGTGCAGAATGAATAGAAACAACAATGCTACCAAATTCTGTCAGAACTGGTTCAAACACAGTTGAAGCTCACAGCTGGCTAGCGCTTAGTGTTGTTTGTTGGATATAGTTTACGTAGACATTGATGAGGTTGAGAAGCCTGACAATCTAAGAGTTCTGGCCTCACCTACAGCAAATAGTCCATAATCCAAGGGGTGACATCTGGCTCCAGCTGAATCTCTACAGGTTTGCTTTGATAATAGAAAATACAAATCTCCACACTTGATTGTGACCTTGGATATAGTTCAACACATATCACCAAATCATCCTCAGAGTTAATGTTCTCTTTCATCTTCCTGTTGTTAGTATGTCAGGCGTGTACTATGTTAGGATAGTTTGATTTTGGGTAGCAAAAAGAAGCAATCTCAAGTCAACAGCAGACCCTAGATATAGTTGAGTAGATCACTGAAAAATATCTGGACATACATTCAGATCTAATAGTTCTATTAGATAGAAAATCTTTATGTTTCACTACTTGGGCATTTTTCTAAAGGATTTCAGAGGGGACATGAAGGGCTGAGCAGGACTAGAAATCCAGCTGCCCCATGATACACTGGAGGTAGACTCTAGCTTAAACATGAGGCACAGTGGCATGTGCTGCCAGGCTTACTTTGAGGATTAACTGAATTGCCTCAGAGTCTGTTCTCCTTTTAAGAATATAGAGAGAGAAGTTTTATAATCAGTTTCTGCTGATTTTGAGCCACTTAACAGATGCACAGACTGTGCTGGCTCCAGATCTTATCATCAATTCCCTGCCTCCCCTAAAGAGAGGACAAGCACCTTATTTCAGCCTGCATTAGTGACCATGCCATAGTCATTACTTGTCCCAGTTTGTCAGCAATCCAGATTCTCTTCTGACTTGCTACTCTTTCCATTAGTTTTGGATGACTTTCACTCTTCTAATTCATAATGAATTATGCTGGCAATAGTATGTATACGTTAACAAAATAATGCATACGGGAATTAGAGGTAAGCCATATGCCAAATTCTGGCTATAATTCTTCAATACTGCATGCTAGATGATATGCAGTCTCTTCTTCAGCCATTTAATACACTGTTTAATTTACTTTTGTTCACCATTTTGGCTATAGAAAAAAAAGAAAAAAAAAGAAAAAAAAAGAAAAAAAGAAAAAAAAAAGCATCTTCAATGGGTGGTAGAGAGAAAAAGCAATTCCAAATGTTTTATAACTTCAGAAATGTACTATTCAGACTCTAACGGTTATGTCAGTTACAATAGAAATTGATACATTTCCATTTTTCCTCAAGGTAATTTTAGCTTTTGTAGGTATATTTTTCTATGGTTATATACTGGGTTTTATAAGACGGCATTCATTTAGGGAACACAGGACATGAAAGCTGGAGATGACTATGCAATAAGGATTCTATGAGTCATAAAAGGGCAAGATTTATTAAAATCACAAATATGGTCTCTGGCAACAGTAGACAGAGGCCAAAGATGAGCAGCACTGCTGTGTACTGAGCTACAAAAAATATTTGGACCTTAGTTCCCTGTGGGAACTAACAACCAATAAACTCAGTCCATGACAAGATGAATATAGACTCATAGAATCATAGAATGGTTTGGGTTGGAAGGGACCTTAAAGATCACCTAGTTCCAACACCCTGCCATGGGCAGGGATTTCACCCTCTAGATCAGGTTGCTCAAAGCCCCATCCAACCTGGCCTTGAACACCTTCAGGGATGGTGTATTGACAGCTTCTCTGGCTTACCTGTTCCAGTGCCTTACCACACTCTGAATAAAGATTTTCCTTCTAACATCTAATCTAAATTTCTCCTTTTTTCTTAAAAACCCTTCCCCCTTGTCCTATCACTATCTGCCTGTGTGAAAAGTTGCTATATAATATGAAACATCTACTTCAGATACAATACACATATCCCTTTAATATGGCACTTTTTTTTTTTAATTATTATTATGAAATCACTTTCCTGCACCGTATTCAAAAATCATTAGAGTGGTAGTGCTAATCCTCTAGCTCTGAGTCTTCTTTTGATCACAATCAATAAGGAAAAATGTCTGTCATAGAGAATAGCTCAACAGGCAAAGGCAAGGGCTGTGGTTCAATTTCAGCTGTTTCCAGACACAAATACTTAAATTTAAAATTAATTGGCCATTAAAGGGCTGATTTAACACTTGCACTGGGAGGGAGAGGACAGAATCAACAATAAGGAACAATCATTTACAAGAAGTCATTTGACCATTGATTCTCTCTTGCATGGACACATACATAGAATTAGACATTTTCCTTGCAGCAGCATTTCCTTGAATATATTTAACATGAATATTTTTTGTCTACAATCCTGAAACCAGGACACCAGATCCATTAAAAAATACAAATATGAACCTAAACTTTTTATCTCGGTATATCATTAGATTAAAATACTCTCTCTTTTTTTTTTTTTTTTTTTTTTTTTTAAAGCATTAGAATCCATACTTTGGGTCCTGACACATTTCTTTTCTAACAGAATGCAAAATTTTATTCAGCAATGTCCAGTTCCTATCTTTAAAAAAAAAAAAAAGAAAGAAAAAGAAACCAAACCAAACCAACCAACCAACCAACCACACAAACAAACAAAAAACCTTCAAGCTCATCTATCTAAAGTAAAGTAATCTAAACAGGTCTAAAAGAACTGACATATTGTACCACAAGATGACACATTCTTATTAAAAAGCAGCTAATTTTCTAAAAGGAAAATTTATATTTGAAGCAATGGAATAGGGAGACACCATAAAGGCTTTAGTAGAATTACTGGATGCCTTGTAATTTGGAGTTCTTTAAAGCTACAATAAAAATGACATCTAAACATAAATCAATATTCCAATCTGTATGTCATTTTCCGTAATTTTTAACACAGCCAACTGAAATCATATTTTATCTAAAATTTGGAAGTAGAGTAGTTAATAAAATATTATATCTTCCAAGTGGATAAGGACCTAAGCTATAAAACCAGCATCTACATTGGGATATTAATGCAGCTGTTGAAACCTATACTTTTTTTGTTTTTTTTCTTTCTGAAGTCAAGGTCAGTTACAAAGACCTCAGCTCTACAAACCATGCAGGTACATCTGAACTGACAAATATGAACAATCCTGTAACTTTGATTAGGCTGCTGGTAAGCTGACTATTAAGTGACAATTAACTATTTACTAGATCAAAGTCTAACTTCAGCTCAAAAGCCTAATCTTGAATTTGGAAAGCATTAGAATCCATACTTTGGGTCTTGATACATTTCTTTTCTAACAGAATTCAAAACTTGATTCAGCAATGTCCAGTTCCTATCTTTAGAGGATTCAATTCTGTCTCCACCCCCGCCCCCCCCCCCCCCCCCCAAAAAAATACTCTACAAAGCATGTTCACAATATAAATGCTAAAAAAATTGCTTCTGATGCTGATCTCATAATTAGCAGACATAGTGATCAGTCTGAGCAAACTAATCTAATTTGCCTTACAATCTCACTATCCTTCTTGTTTAATCATATTACCGGTTTGGTTTGGGGTTTTTGGGCTTTTTGTGGCCTCAATAGTCATATCTGTTGTTTTATGATCATATGTTGCAAAGCTACCTTTGGGGATTTCTCTTTAGAACAAGATTAACGTCTCTCCTGCAGCTCATTTTATTCATGTATTTTTTGGTATTACATCAGTCAGTTGATCGCTGCACATTTTTTGTCTCTTTCAGGACTTTTTTATCAAAGGAAAAGATAGGAAAGTTATTGAACTCATATCATGATTATTTCTCTTCATCATTACATTGTGGAAAAAATATCCAGGGAAAACTGTTTCTTAAATGCTACTTAGGTCAGAAATATAGGGCTTTGTAACATTAGAAAATAGAGAAGTAATTTTAAAAGTGTAAATATAATTCAATATGACTCAAATAGGCAGTTCTGACCACTACATTTAGATGGGCCACCTCCTGAAGGAAACACGAGACCTGGGTACCCAGAATATTGAAAAGGCCGAGATACTGAATGTCTTCTTTGTCTCAGTCTCTACCAGCAAGACCAGCCTTCAGGAATCCCAGGTCACAGAGGCCAGGCTGAATCGCAGGAGCAAGGACGATGTATCCTTGGTGGAAGAGGATCACATCAGAGAATACTTAAGCAAACTGGACCTAACTAAGTCTATGGGCCCTGATGGGATGTACCCACAAGTGCTGAGGGAGCTGGCAGATGACATTGTGAGGCACTCTATAATATTTGCTCAATTATGGCAACTGGGAGAAGTGCCCAAAGACTAGAGGAAAGCAAATGTCACTCCTCTCTTCAGTAAGGGCCAGAAGGAGGACCTGGGGAACTACAGGCTAGTAAGTCTCACTTTGATCCCTTGGAAGGTGATGGAATCCTGGAAACCATTACTAGGCAGATGACAGAAAAGAAAATCATCAGGAGTAATCAGCATGGATTCACCAAGAGGAAGCCATGCCTGACCAACCAGAGAAGTTTCTATAATGAAATCATCAGGTGAGGGGAGAGCAGTGAATATTGTCTGCCTGGACTTCAGTAGGTATGGGCTAGGTGAGCAGACAGTGAGGTGGTTCAAAAACTGGCTGAAAAGCTAGACCCAAAGGGTAATTGTCAGTGGTGCACAGTCTAGTTGGAGGCCAGTAACGAGTGGAGTACCACAGGGGTCAATACTGTGTCCTGTCCTGTTTAGCATCTTCGTTAATGACCTAGACCATAGGGTAGAGTGCACCCTCAATAAGTCTGCAGATGACACTCACTGGGGTGATTGACTGACTCACCAGGAGGCTGCACAGCCATCCAGAGGGACCTTGACAGGCTGCACAGGTGGGCTGACAAAAATCTCATGAAGTTCATCAAGTAGAATTGCAAAGTCCTGCACCTGAGAAGGAACAACCCCAGGCACCAGGACGTGCTGGGGGCCACCCAGCTGGAAAGCAGCCTGGCAGAAAAGGACCTCAAGGTTCTGGTGGACATCAAGCTGAACATGTGCCAGCAATGTGCCTTTGCCACTAGGAGGGCTAACAGTACTCTTGGCTGCATTAGTCAAAGTGTTGCCAGCAGGTCAAGAGAGGTAATCCATCCCCTCTGCTCAGCATTGGTGGGGCCACGTCTGGTGTATTGTGTCCAGTTCTGGGGCCCTCAGTACAAGACAGACATGAAGATACTGGAAAGAGTCCAGCAGAGGGCCACGAAGATGATGAGGGGACTGGAACATCTCTCCTATGAGAAGAGGCTGAGAGAGTTGGCATTGTTCAGCCTGGAGAAGGGGAGGGTCAGAGGGGAAACTTATCAGTCTATAAATAGCTGAAGAAAGGGTGTAAAGGAGGCAGAGCCAGGCTCTTTTTAGTGGTGCCCAGAGCCAGGACAAGAGGCAATGGGCATGAACTGGAACACAAGAGGTTCTATCTAAGCATTGGGAAGCACTTCTTTAATGTGCAGGTGATGGAGCACTGGAACAGGTTGCTCAGAGAGGTCTCCCTCCTTGGAGATCTTCAAAAGCTGCCTGGACATGGTCCTGTGCAACCTGCTCTAGGTGTCCCTGCTTGAGCAGGGTAGTTGGATCAGACGACCTCCAGAGGACTCTTTCAACCTTAACCATTCTATGATTCTGTGATTCTGTGATTCTGTGAATTCAATAAAATTAACACTATGTTCTTGGCTAATACTAAGTATGACAACACAGCATGAAAGCAGACTTTTATGGAAGTTATTTTCCCTTTTCTGATAATTCTCCTTTGCAATAAGGCAATGGCTTAATTAAATCATTTACTGAAGTACAAAATCATAACAAAAATTGGAGTCCTACGGCATCAAATGACGTATTTCCCAAGTGTTGAAGTGTTGGAGAAATCGGAAGTGTTTTCCTAGGAGGTTAATCAAGTAACTGCTCTTTGTGCAATGCAGCTACAGTTAACTGTTCTTATACTTTTGGTATGTTGGTGACAAAACCATTCATGGTATGATGCTATAAAGTTAATCTTTCTCAGTGCATTATTTTGGAGAAATCTGCAGTCAGTCCATACTTTGCAAATTAATGTTAGCTCTAAAAAGAGACCAAAACAAATATGGACAGATTTCAGGAAAGCTATTTACTGTTTCCATATAGTGGATATTATTTACAGCTCCAGCATGTTATACACAGTTAGAGCAGTAAAGCTTTTTATTTACAGAAAGAATAATGAGCACCATGTAAATAGGAGTACTTATGGATAAGTATTATATAAGCATTGCTTCTGCTAGGAACGCTAAGGTGAGATATTAACAAACATTCTCATGTTTGCTGAAAAAATAGCTGGAGAATTAAATGCTAAATCTAGATAGAAAGATTTTGAGCTTGTTTGAGTTCCTTTATGTTTTAATTGTATGCTACATTCAAAGGATGGAGTAATAGCAATAGTAGCAAACTCTTGCCTTTCATTAACTCCACATTTCAGCTGTTGTATAACTGTTTTCTTTCTTCCCCTCACCCATTTTGCAGCTTCATTAGGTTTTATTCATGGGATTACACAATCACAGAATCATTGAGGTTGGAAGGAACCTTTGGAGACACACCAGTTTAACACACTTGATTAAGCCTGTTGCCCAGGACTGTGTCCCCTGAGTTTCTGAATATTTCCAAGGATGGAGACTCCACAACCTCTCTTGGCAACCTGTTCAAATGTCTGAAGACTCTAAAAATAAAAAATAAAAATTAAAAAACTTTTTTCTAATGTTTAGATAGAATTTCTCAAATTTCAGTTTGTGCCCAAAATTACGTATGTTGAGCATTTTATCATTGTTGATCAACACACATTAGTTGATATAGAAGCTGTCCTATGGAAGGTGGTTCCATGGACAAATACCTTAGTAGGAAACCAAGCTGTAAAGAATCATGCAATCATAGAATATCCTGAGTTGCAAAGAACACACGAGAATCACTGAGTTCAACTCCTGACTCCACACAGGGCAACCTGACAATTAAACCATATATCTAAGCACACTGTCCAAACTTTTCCTGAAAACCCATAGGCATGGAGCAACAACCCCATCCCCGTGGGGGCTTGTTCTAGTGCCCAACCACCCCGTCAGTGAAGAACTTTTTCCTAACATCCAATCTGAACTTCCCCTGAAAGCTTCATACCATTACCTGGCATCCTATTCACAGAGAAGACATCAGCACCTCCCTCTCTGCTCTCCCTCATGAGGAGGTTGGAGACAGCAATGACGTCACCCCTCAGTCTCCTCCAAGTTGAACAAACCAAGTGTCCACAGTCCTCATAAGTCATGGCCTCTAGTCCTTTCACCGTCTTTATTGCCCTCCTTTGGACACAACCTAATAGTTTTATATTCCTATGTATCGTGGAGCCCCAAACTGTGCACTATACTCAAGGTGAGGCTGCAGCAATACTGAGTATAGTGGGATAATCACTTCTTTTGACCAGTTAGTTAGACTGTGTCTAATGCATCCCAGGATACTCTTGGCCCTTTTGGCTGTCAGGGAACACTTGACTCCTGTTGAGCTTGCCATTGACCAGAACCTCCAGATCCCTTTCTTCAGGGCTGCTCTCTAGCCACTTATCCCCCAGCCTATACATATGTCCAGGATTGCCCCATCCCAGGTGCAGAATCTGGCACTTGCTCTAGTTACATTTTATATGATTGGTGATTGCCCAACCCTCTAATTTTTCAAGCTCTCTCTGCAAGGCCTCTCCAGCCTCAAGGGAGTCAACAGCTCCTCCTAATCTAGTATCATCTGCAAACTTAGTATGCATTCAAGTCCTGTGTTCAGATTGTTTATAGAAACATTGAAGAGAACTGGCCCTAAAATGAAGCCCTGTGGAACCCCACTAGTGACTGACCACTAGCCTGATGTAATCCCATTTACTGTAACCCTTTGAATCTGACTCTTCAGCCAATTGTTCACCCACTGTCTTCCATACATGTCTATCTGTATGCCAGACATTTTGACTAGAAGAATAATGCAAAGGACAGTATCAAAACTTTGCTGAAATCCAAAACTACCCTACATCCACTGCCTTTCCTTTGTCCACTAGATGGGTATCCTTGCCATAAAAGGATATTAAGTTAGTAAGGCATGACTTTCCCTTCAGAATCCCATGCTGTTTTTGACAGAAAAAAGTGGCCCTTAAATAAAATGGTGGAACTCTGTCACCTCCCACTGTATTTTTTTTTTTTCTTCTTAGAGAAAGGAATATTTGAATAAAATAAAAGCAAATCTAATCTACAAAAATATTGCTTTTCTCTTTTTTTTTTCTTCTTGTTTGGAAGATGTCAAAAACAAGAAGAAAGAAAATCATCAACACTGTGAGGTCTACCCATATTTCGGTACATGCTATTTCTAGATTTCCTGTGTCACTATAACAGCAGGAGAAAAAGGTCCTATCCAAGGTTGGTAAGGAACTTGCCCACAGAATTAATTTATTTTCTTCTTTTTTTCTTTCTTTCTTTCTTTTTTCTTTTTTTTTTAAACTGAATAAACAAATTAATCTTTATATACTATATTGCCAATACAATTGAAATTTGTTCTGTGTTAGTATAAAAATTTTGCAAAAGCCTTTTTTTAAACACATTTGTCTGTAGCTAA
Organism: Chauna torquata; assembly: GCA_013399475.1. Lineage (NCBI taxonomy): Eukaryota > Metazoa > Chordata > Aves > Anseriformes > Anhimidae > Chauna > Chauna torquata. The sequence continues at coordinate 29,800 of VXAL01015726.1, forward strand.
CATGTCACATGTTTTCCAGTGCAGTTTTAAGGTCAGCTAAGAAAATAAAAGTGCTCTCTCCATGCTGATGAATTATTTTCCTAGCCCTATACTGAAGTAAGTTGTCTGCTTACTCTTGGCAAAAAAACAGAGGCATTACTCTTGGCAAAAAATCAGAGGCATTTGGTGCAATGTCAGAAAATGTCAATGTTGCTCATAGAGGAGAGGACCTTGGTCCAGTGAATCAAGGTTTTCAAATGTTTTCTTGGTGATCCAGAAAGGATAATAATGACTTTGTCACCAGATACAGTGCTCTTATCAGAGACCAGTTTTCTTCTGTGTAGTACTTACATGCTATTTCAGAGAAAAACAATAAGACAATAGAATGAAATATCAAAAGTACTGTCATTGCATACCTTTCCTAATACCCCTCTTCCTTTTTAATTGCTACCAT
>VXAL01015727.1:4651-63475 GCA_013399475.1 Chauna torquata
TAGTTTAAGCCACCATAAAGGCAATGTGCTCAACTGCTAATATCGTGCACTGGTGTAATGTATGTACACTAGGCTATTGAAATGCTGAAGAAAAATGTACTACCATACCATATGTATTTCAATGTATAATCTTACCTCTGGTTAACTTGTGTATTGCCTTTCTGTACAGATTTTTTTTTTTTAAATCAGTTTGTGCCACCGTGTATGTTATCTGTCAAAAGTAGTTCCTTAAACAATTCTAGCTCCATGCCAGCAACTGGGAATATTGAGTTGGTTTGTATCTTTTCCCAATGAAGAGAACCATTAAAGATTAGCTATTATCATTTCTTAGTATTTTCTTTCTGGAGGCACAAGTCTGACTTTTTACTTCTGAAAAAGAAAAAACAGTTTATCAAAATATTCACTAGCATTCAATGTGTTAAATACATTTCAGTATGTATTTTAAAAAGTTGGAAGATGTTGAAATTTCATTCAGAAGAGTAGCATGAATTTTTGACTTGGAAAAGAAAAATATCTTGGTAGTCAGCTGTACAAAGTTAATAGACCAAATTATAGCCTCATTTATGCTATTATAAATCCATAGCCACTGATAGTGAATTTAAATTTAGACTAAGCTTAATGACAGGAAAATTTGAGTAATACAGCAAGGGGAGATGCCATTCACATGCTAATCAATAGAGCAGGGAGATTTTAATGACCGCTGGCTACATGAAGAAGAAGATATGTACAAAAGACTGGAGCCGTGGCAGGACAGGCCGTCAACACAAGATCCAAAGTATATGCACACCTCCAGCTATTGAAAACTCACCTCAACCTTATGAATTGTGAAGAAGTGCTGTTCATCTGCTGTGGGTGTGAGTTGTGGAAGTCCCCTCCTACTTCCTTCATCCATAATTCCTACATTACGGTACCTACGTCAATATTGTCTATTAGTTAGAATTTAGAATGTGCAGTGCCAGTATATAACATTTTAAATTGAAATCTCCATCTTTTTCCACTAGCTTTATTCACATACCTTCCACCATTTTAATGGTGGATAATGAACTGCTACTGAGTGCTTTGAGGGAGGTCAGAGTAGAGCCAAAAGGTGGATACTGTTGTTGTGAAATAATGAGCTCAGTAGCCACAGCTCTGGAGATCAGTCTAGTTTTAGAACATTTACTTTATCCTGATATTTTGATTGCCCTGACAGATATTCAGTGTATGGATTTATATATGTGATGTAATTAATTAACAATAAATGGCCCCTGCCAGGTGAGAGTAGAAACTGATACCACATGACTCCATCCATTCAGAGGAAGAATTTTCATCATAAATTAAAGTACTCTGAGGTTTACTATGATAATACTATAGACTGCATATTGCTGAATTTTACCTAGAAGAATAAGCTTGCTAAACTACTTGAATATGAAAACCAAGCAAAATCACACATTTCCATTGCATATTATTATTATTAAGCAATGCAATTAAGCTTTGTTTTTGAAGCAGTTCTCTTTCTTACCTTTTGAATTTTCAGTATGAAGCTTCAGTGAAAGATTTTTTTTTTCTGTAAAAGATAGACAAAATTAAAAAATACTTTTATCTTCAAACATTTCTAATTGAAGAAGATATAAGCATTCAATTGCCCCAATATTAAAACTGAAGCAAAACATAGTATGAATAATGAGAAAATACTTTTCTCACCACAGAGGTGTTGAGCCATTGGCTATAAATATTTTACAATCAATTTTAAACACAATAGCTAGTAAATAATGATGCTATTTAATAGCATCACAAAATTTGACAAATCAGGCACCAATTCCAATAGAAGAAACAATTTTGGGATGAAGCTAGGAGTATCTACTGTATGTCTAAATGAAAGAAACTTATCAAAGATGCAACAACTCACTTTAACAGATGATCACATCAGGAACTTTATGGCAAATATTTTTTTAATATTTTGATTTTTTTTTTTAACCAAAACTTATCAGGAAATTACTGTTTTTTCAGATTTATCTGTTCAGTTTTAAGTATTTTTAAGTTTGCAAGATTTCTTTTAACAGTTTGTTAAAGCTTCATTTTTCCCTTCAAAACAGTTTCTTCTTTAAAAATGTATTTTTGTTGTTGTTCTTGTTGTTTAAGAAAAGAAAGCAATTAGTATTAGCGATGAGAAGGAGGTCAATTTTATTCTCGCATTTCTGGGCAGGTACAATTTTTGAACCATCCAAATTTTCTTGAAATAAAGACACCATCTCTCGCTCAGTTACCCTACAGCCATTGTTGACTATCATTCTACCTAATCTTTACTATAACTTCTCTACTTTAAGCAGTTTATCCTAATTAGATGGTTATGTCCGGACATATCTCACGGTAGTGATAATGGATTCCTGTACTTCATGCCTCAAGACACCAAATATATCAAACATATTGTTCTTAGTTCTAGTATTGCTCTTTTAAACACTGTCTTGACAGAAAAGGAAAAGCATGAAAATAAAGGTAATCTGTGTAATAGTTGTATCAGATATGTATATCTACACCAAACAAAGGAATACAAGAGAGAGAGCCAGCAATTCAAAAACCCCGTTTAAACTGTAAGGACATTGATATTCCCTCGTGTGGATTTTATTAATTTTCTATAAAGCTCATTGTCAGTTCAGCATGCATAATACAAAACCTTATCAATCTTTTTTCTGTTCTTTTCAGTCAGGTGAGTTCCCAAGCTCATTTCCAAATGGAGCAGGTGGGTGTACATACACTGAGTAAACAACACATTCTTGGCAGGGCTGTGTGTTGCCATTATCTCTTCTAGACACCAGACAGAGGGGGAAACCAACTCCTGCTTCTCTTAGTGCCAGACACCTGTTCATTTCTCTTCCATTGCATCTGCTTCACATTCTGCTGCTTTATCAATTGCTCTTGGGCTGTGGCATAATTCTCTTCAGCATGAAGCATTCCTAAGAGTCAGGAAATTCTGAGTGTCCCAAGCTTTCTCTGGGTTTCTGATGAAATGTTTCCATGTCATAAGAATGATCTTCAAGTAGGAAGATCACCATAAGAAGATGCCCAGAAAGAAAAACCTTGCTGAATTTCTAGAAGCAATGCTGTTCATACTATAGTGAGAAATCAAAACCCTAAGCCATGTGGACTAAGATTGCATTGCACTGATAGCTAAAGCTGAAAACAGTGAAAAAAATCACAGGTTTCGTGGGATATTTAGATCTCCATGTGAAGAAAAGCTTCTAATTGTAAAAGAAGGAAGATAGATCAGCTAGTAATCAACCTGCCTTGTCAATTGGTTGTTAATGCGGGGAGCACATACATATCAATCGTAGAACCATAGAAGTGTTCAGGTTGGAAGGGAACTTTAAGATCATCTAGTTCCAACCCCCCTGCCATGGAAGTTCTGTGGGTTTGAATTGTTATGTATTCTCTTCAGTAAAACAGTTCTAATTGTAATTTATCAATCCATTGGCAGAATACTCAGTCTTAGCTTACTTATTGCAATTCCCAAAATCTCAAATTTTGAGCAGATGGTGACAACTTGTTGAAGCTATGGTGGTACTGGTAAAAAGAATGTTAATATTTCATTTTCTTTCTTTACAAATATACAGCATACTTAAATTCTAAAGGAAGTCATCCCTTCAAGTTGACATTTATATATGCTCTTAAAGTCGTTGCTTAAATTGTTTGTGGATTTGACTTAAACATGAGATCAAGAGTTCTGCTTCAGGTTTGCTGATATTGCTTAAAAATATGTAATGAGATTTGTTTTTTTAATCAATGGTAGAATAAATGATACATTTACTACCCACAGCTAATGGACAATTGCTTCTTGTTTTAAGTAAAAAGAACAAATAACTTTCATATAAAACAAAGATTGTCATTTATGAGTTGTCTGTTATTAATGAGATTTCAGAACATCTGGTAAGTCATAAGAGTACTTGAAAAAAGAGTAGAAAGCTGGAGATAGATTTGTCTGTTCTCACTCAAACCATGCATTATGTTTGCCTGCAAGCCATTTAGTGAGTTCAGTAAAATGGCTTGTAAAAAAAAGGTTATACCTGTTTAATAAGGATATCAAAAAGAAGTCTGTCTACTTGTTCCCCTTTTGCAACAGTACTTGGTTTTCCTTCTGTGAAAGCTTTCATATTTTGATGTGCTTTAAACCATTTTAAAACAGTTGTTAACAAATGATTGCATCAGCTCTCTAGAGAAAAAAAAAAAAACTTTCATGCAATTTGTACTTGATAAAATGGAAATTTTATCATGTTTGTGCTTTTCCAATGCAATGAAATAGTCTTTTAAAAACTAGCTATTTTTAATTCTCCTTTCTCATGGGTTTTTGTGACTGTACAGCTGTTAGACTGATAACTCTTCTTTTTTTAAACTGGCTGTTGTTTGATGTTTTGCTTTTTAGAAAAAAAAAAAAAGAATCTTCCGGTTTATTTTTTCCTCATTTAACTAAGCCTAAGTATACTCAAGCCCTCTATTGGGGAAAAAAAAAGAGAGAGAGAAAAGAAACAAGCATCAGTAAAAAAGCAATCCTGCACAGACTAACTAGATTCAATCTATCTTGTGGCAGCCCTGCTTTAAGCCAGAGTGCAAACCAGATTATATATTATTCAATGATCTGCAAGATAGTATTTTTCCTAGTAAGCAAGGTGTATCCAGCAACTATTTCTAAATATATTAAGTAGTGAAGACCAACCTTTGACATCTTTTTAAGACACCTAAAGTGTCTTTTTGATGGGTGCTTCTGTAGGTCTTGACGATAAAGCCATGTTTCTACAGCATAATCGGTTCTAATTATGAGGATTATCATTATTAGAACTAGTTGATGTAACACAACAGTAACATTATTTTGTTCTCTGACTTGAACCTAAGAGAGCCCAGAAGATAAGCACTATGTCAGTGGAAGTAGCTTTCAGTGTCCATTCTACTGGGACACAAAGCCATCTTACTCAGTGTCCCAAATGGTTGGGGATGATCTGAGAGAGAATATAGATAGCAGAAACTCAGCAAAGAAACTGGAGAAATGAACACTATATTGCTTTTAAAGATTCCCTCCTCTGGCCAAGCCCACACTGGTGGGCTACTTTAAATATATTCTGCTTTGTTTCTGTGGTGGTTTTACCCAGCTAAACAGCAGAACTCCACCACAACCGCTCGCTCACTCCCCCTCCTCAGAGGAACAGGGGGAGAAAATATGATGGACAAGGGCTCAAGGGTTGAGATAAGCATAATTTAATTAAAGGGAAAAGGAAAAAAAAAAAGAAATAATACAAGTGAAGGCCGCGCGGAAGCAAAGAGAGGGGAAAAAAACAAATTCTCTACTTCCCGTCAACGAGCAGTGTTCGGCCACATCCTGGGAAGCAGGGCCTCAACACGCGTAGCGGTTATTCGGGAGGACAGACGTCTTCATAACGAGAGCCCCCCCTTTCTCTTTCCCCTTTCCCAGCTTTTATTGCTGAGCGTGACACCACGTGGTACGGAACATCCCTTGGGTCGGTTCAGGTCAGCTGCCCTGGTGATGTCCCCTCCCAGCTGCTGCCCACACCAGCCCACTGGGTTTGGGGGGTTTGGAGGGTCTGGGTGCTGTGCCAGCGCCGCTCAGCAGCAGACACAACACTGGTGGGATATGGGTGCTGCTCTAGCTACAAGTGCAGAGCACAGCGCTGTGTGGGCTGCTGTGGGGAAAGTTAACTCTATCCCAGCCAGACTCAGTACAGTATCTTTAACGTATATTTCTCCATTATAATGCAATGATAATTTTCATTAATTTTCTTCCCTTTCCGTGAATTATAACAACAAAGTATACCTGAGTGTGAGTGCTGAGCCACTCATGTCTTTATTGATAGAGAGACTGAACAGAAGCTGACTTGTAGAGCAAAACTGTTGGTGCTGATGTCTCAATGTCCACATTATAAGCATTTTAGAGGATTCTACTTCAGACTACCTCTAGTCTGACCCTGTAAACTGAATGGTTGTTAGCTGTTGCAATGCTTTCAGTACAATGTTAGACTAGACCTTCCTGTTTCATTTCATCCAAAAAGAAACCCAGTTCATGTGCTCAGTGACTACTCATGGATGTGATAGGAAGCATAATGAATAAGAGATGATCAGGGCACTCATTTAAGAATTAAATTCATGCTCTGAACTAAAACACTAACACAGATGTAACTGGAAGCTATGCAAGCATCGTTAGTATGGAACTAAGCCCAAGTAACAGCCTTTACGATCAGCAGGCTTTATTAACACAGGTTCTGGCTCTACACTATGCTAATCATATCTACCTGGCTTCTGGCCAGCAAAAAGTGCATGCAGAGGTCACTTGGCTCTACCTACAAAGCACCGTATATGCATAACCTAAATATGCATTTGTCCTTCATATGGTACAATTATGTTTATTGCATTACTGAATGAAAATTTTGCAAGAGTTTATTGTTGCCTAGAGGATGACGATTCAATTTTACAGCAACTGTAGAAGGTTTAAATGTATTTGTTGTTCTTCTTTAAAACGAAATTTGTTTAAACATCTGCTTTGAGTTTGAGAAGAGGAGGTAAAATATCTCAATGAGACAGACTGAGTTAAATCAGGAATATTAATGTCAAAGCTCCTTGTTCTCCTGCATGGAGAGCCACCTTGCTGATTAGGCAAAGCCATTTCTTGGACTTGGCTCTTCTACACTTCAACCCCGTGTGCTAAACAGGCAGTAGTTTGTGGGGTTTGCCATTCTTCTCACTCTACATCCCAAAATTTAATCCAAAATTTTTGAAACCGTAAATAGCAATAAAAAACATAGCAGATTTAATGAAATTCATACAGTTTAAACTGTTCCAATTAGTTTTAAAAGAATTCAAATTTAATAGGCAACATACTGTTTTAATGCACTGCCCCAAACTGTCTCCAAATTGCTGAGTACAGCACTGCTTTAGCTTCATTAACAGAGATCATATGTTGGCAGTCAATTTTTTGTAGCTCCCTTGAGTGGTTCTATAAGTCAGATTTCACTGATAATCACTTTAATAAAATCCATTTTAACATAAAGGGCTTGATTTCAGAGGCGGCCTACATTTTTCTGTGTTCAGCCTTATGTTGGCAAATATCTGTACGACACTCTGTATGCTAATGGGATTGCCCTCCTGGTTAAACACATGCTTAAGTGCTTTACTGGGTCAAGGTCCAAAATCCAGGTATACAGGTAAAAGACTTTAAACATATTTAAATTCTACACACAAGCAAAAGAAGGAATGATTACCTGCATTTTCAGAAAACAACTATCATATTGAACTAACAATTACCTATTAATTTTCACAGCCAAAAACGGCACTGCTGGAAACTGATTGAGGGTGCTGGACTTGGTCTTCAGATAGAGTAACTAGTATTTTCTTGAGTTTACAGCAATTTCGTAGGGAAGGATAATCTCATTCAATCTTCTGATGGTAGCAGGACCTAGCAGAGGCAAAAACGTAGGTCACGCCCATCATTGTTAGTGGACTAAACATGTGCCTGTAGATAGAGTCTACATTTCAAGCCTTAAGTAATTTCTCACTCCCTGTGTATTCACCATCTCTTTCTACAGCAATCCTTTAGCTAGAAAAACTTAAATGAACTCTGAACCAAGCTGCTCATATGCCAATAACACAGGAATTAATTGTCACCACACACACTGATCACCTCTGTGGCTTGCTGAGCTCTTGCTAGATACATGGTGAGAAGCCAAATAAGGGATTTTAAGTGTCTGTGACTGTTGCACCTGATGAAAAAATAAGCTTTTAATCTTTCCATCTTTTAAATATATATATATAAAAGCTGTAAACACAGACATAGAAGACCAATTATCAAATCTAATATCCAAATGAATCTATAATTTCTGTTTAGGAGCCAACAGGGAGTCTTAATATTAAGATGAAGGTTCTCCGTCAGCTGACACATTTTTGGTGGAATGAACAAAGCCTGGTTCTGTCCTTCTCCTTCCCCATCATGGCCATGGAAGAAGTTGACATCCATTCCATCATAGCCTCCAGTCGATAAGTAGAGGAAAATATTTTAAGTCTCTAAATCTTTGACATCGCAGAATGCAAAAGGGAAACTGCATGATACCAAATGTTCCTAAGACAATACACAGAATAAAAAGGAGAGATGTCACTAGATGCTCACTGAGGTGGGACATGATAAGCCCTAATAACTGTCCATATAGAGAGCTTGAGATAAAGAAGTGATCATGGGAGCTTGAATCTTGCCAGGAAGGAGGAATTAAGGTAATTGCTAAAATGTTTTTTTTCGTGATTCAACATACTGCAGGAGCTTTATTGCCTTTTGGTGAAGCAATCATGAACTACCAATGTACTCTCTCTCCTCTCATCTGTTGCCTGGGGGAGGAACACACCACCACTTACAATTCACAAAACACATGGACAGAATGAAGAGCTTGACTGAAGAGAATCTTCCTTTTTAATACAAATGAAATAATATTTTATAAGCCCCTTTCCTCCAAAAGTGTTTTAAAGCCACATGTACTTAACATTAATGGGTTTGTTCCAGAAGAAAGCCTTCTGTTAATTGCTAAGGCTTTATTTTCATAGTTAAAAATTGTAAATAGCTCATTTATGTTATTGCTTACTTTTTTTCCCCCATTGTTCATAGATCACTGCCTTTCCCCTCCTTCTGCTCTCTTGTCCTCTCATGATGTACTCTCTCCCAGCCAAATAGGGCTAAATAACCTGTTCAGTGCCAAGTAACCCCTTTGGCGAGAATATTGCTGGCCTGTAATTTGTTCAAAAGTGGTGGATTGCTGAGGCCCTTTCAAGTAAGCTGCATGAAAATCTCCACAAATGAGCCTATGCCATTAGTAACAAGAGCCCTAAGGGAGCCATTGTAGTGACTGAACATATATTATGGATCTCTCTCTGTAATTTAATTTTGGAACAGGAAATCTAAGGTAGCATATGAAGAGCTGAAAACTGCCCCACCCCCCCCGCCTCTCTTGCTCACACTCAGACATAGAAGGAAATCAATGGGAGAAATGTCCTTGTACTATTGAATACATATGCACGTTGGCATTTATGAAAACTTGTGCTCTCTGCGGGGATGAAGAACTTGGTTTAGAGGAAATTAGAACAGTCTGACATGGGTGCAGTCTCTGACCCTGTAGTACAGGTCATGATTGACAGGGCCATTGTAAATAGAGAATTCAAGAAGGAGGAGGCTTTTAAAATTACATATAAGATGATTGAAATGACATTTAAAATGCCAATTTAAGCAAGAATGTGCCTTTGCATCTCTGCTGCACTTCCAGGACATTCATTATAAGCCTCATCCTGTGGATCATTTAAGGAAATCTGTGGAAGTGGAGTATTTAATATACATAATGAATTTGCATACATAAGAACAGTCTTTCTACACAGTATTGAACTGCACAACAAATTCACATTAATATAGGATTAAATATTTGCAGAATTCTTTATATGTAAATATTACTGCCATTTAAAGCTCACTGCACAACAAAAAGACAAAAGAGCAAATGTTATTTCATATACCTGTACAACAAATCTGCAGAACTTTCCAACGCAGAAAATGTAGGCTTCCTAAAATATGAAATGATGGCAGAAACAAATGAAAAGTAAAAGAACAAATGAAGTTAATTACAACAAAGATGTTAGGTATTCAGTGTGAGAAAGGTAATCTCTTCTGGACTGACATAATTTTTTTTGTTTGTGCTAATTACAGTGAGAGTTAATAAAAAAAAAAGATTTGTCGTAGAGATCAGTTACCTAATTCTTAAGAACAAAAAGAATCCTGCATTTACATCATTTGTGTAGCACACAACGAAATATGAAATTTGCAGAATATATTATATATTCAGAATATATGCAGAATATATATATTACAGCTTTCATAGCAGTAATGCTTCAAAAGGTGATTTTTCAGTTCAGACTACAGGGATTTAGAATTCTAATGTATCTCAGAGCAGAAGTTTTTCTTCACTTGTCCCACTGGACAAGCATCTCCTTAGGGGATGCAGCTCTGTAGATATATGGAAGCTAACAATTTTGTTTGGAACAACTTACATATTATTAGGATTATTATTTTTTTTTAAGGAATTGTGTTCACTGTAGTACCCCTTGATACAGTAGCTGTTGGAAGGATATTTTTAAACTAAAACTCTTGTTTCCTGCTGGAAGAACACAGCAAAAGAAGCTATGGTCTTTGACACAGTGAGACAAAGAGGAGTCCATGTAAAAGTTACTTTGTTCATGCTTTTCCCACTGCAAAAATGACATAGCCTTTAGTTTTGTGTGCCATAGAAGATGTGAGACAGTTCAGATTTGGATACTTTTCCATAATAAAGTTATTTGAAGAGAAAACATGTAAGGTCTGCCTGCAAAAATTGAATGTAGCCCAAAAGAACATTCTCAGAGCCACCATGTAGCCAGCTGCTTGTCTCTTGGCTGGGCTTCACAGCATTCGGTCTGATCCCTCCATCCCTACGATGTAATCTGGACTGTAAAATCCAGACTACAAACTCCAGAGTTTCTTTGCTGACCTTCTATGTCACATCTCTCTCTTATTCTTGATGTAGCTGGCATATCCTGCTGCACAGCTGCCTCTGCTCTGATTCCCCGTAGCAAACTGACACTTGCACAGTATATCGAAAACAGAGGAGAGGCACTGAAAAGCGATGGTCCTGACAGCTTCAGAAGGAACAGCCAAAGAGCATGATTGGAGAGGTTGCTGCCATCTACATCAGGCAAATGTTTTGGAAGCAAAGACAAGGGGCAGACAGAAGCTGTCAACTTATACACAAAGACATTTGAGATTAGTAACTCATTTGCTTGCTGTTTTCAGTTTAAAAGCTCTGTATGTCAGGTTTTGACAGTACTTTTGAAAGTCATTTACAAATCACTTCTGTATTTCAGCCTTTTTATCTTCCTCACTAGAGTGGATGGAAATATCTGATCCTTATATGAAAACAAAGACACCGAGTAAAACAATCTATGTAAGATATGCAGACAGTGACTTCCCACTAAGACAATATAAACAAAACTCTCTCATGGTTGGTTTGGAATGAGTTTTCACTTTAGCATGTGTCTTTTGACCAGGATCAAAGCTGCTGTCTGGTATTAAATCTGATCACTGACAACAGATGTAATATCAACTGAATATCCTATCTCTAGTATCTGGAAACAAACAAACAAACAAAAAAACATTTTTTTCCTTGTTAATATTCCAAGATTCATGAATTCAATCCTATTTCATGATAAGTATATATAATTAATGTCTTAATTAACCCACGACTATCTTATTGCAACATTTAGATTTATATTAATAATAACTAGAAGATTGTTATAATTATTGGTTTTACTATTTTTTTCTTTCTTTTGCTGTACTGCACACATTCTTCCTAGAGTTTTCTACAGACTACTTTACTGATTAGTATTTTAATATTAACTTTGTGATCAGTGGCCCAGATTAGGATCAGAGCTTTCTCATGACAGGTACACTACGAACACACGTGAAAATGTAATTCTTTTCTCAAAGGGCATGGTATATAGGCATAGGTAACTAAGAAAGTAAAGAGTAATAATCAATAACATTGACATTCTTATAATTAGTTGTATTTTTTCATATAATTGTATTTGTCTGTTCATAAAGTAAATATCAAGACTCCACTCTGTTGTTCTAGACAACATTTATAAACTGATTATTTATTTATTTATTTATTTTTGCATGACGGTTTTTTCAGGAGTGGATCATCACCTTTCAGAGTAATGTCAGAGATTTTGCTTTATTTCACATGTCATTTATCCATTTACAATTTTCTAAGTCAAATTCAGTTCTCAAAAAAATAACATTTGGTGCATTGTGTTGGTCCTACAAACAGCAGGTTGGGAAATGTAGACATGTTGTAAACCAACAATTTACATCTTTTTTCCAATTTGAGCGGGAGCAGAGCATTTACATTTTGCTGCAGGTGAATGGAGGAAGTGCTAGAAAGGTTAGCTCATGCACTTTCTGCTAGCATTCATCCATGGAAAGAAAAATCTGGGACACATACACATATTAACCAGCCCAGAATTGGTCTGGTTCTCAGCATCCCTGCTCTGAGGCAGGGATTGATCAGTGAGGGGGGCTAGAAAAAGGTGAATGATCAGAAGTGGCTCTGAAAAACTGCACTGCAATTGAAGTCCTATGTATAACATGACAGCTGATACAACAGGACAGTACTAAAAAATAAGTACCTGGCAAAAGTTTGATCAGAAGTGAAATCAGACAGCCGAATGAAATTCCATAGAAACTGATCTAACAAAAGCTAGCTCTAGGACTTAAATTGGAGTTGTGCAACTCTATAGACTTTACAGAACATCAAGAAACAAGGAAAATAAAATCTAAAAGATAAGGACAACAGCAGAAGAGTATTGATGGTGTCACCCTAAATCTGACAGGAGTGAGCATTTGGGCCAAGTGCTAAGTGAAAAGGGATTTGGAACTGTGAGAAAGAAGCTGCTCCCTGTTTAAACCTAATCCAGTCAGGGCTTAGAAAGATATTCCTAAATAAACAGGAATAATTTACCTGAAGCTCTTTTATATCTCTCACCAAAACAACCCACATGGCTAACTTCTTATGACAAGAAGACATAAAAGGGCATAAAGTCACCTTTGTACTGAGTCATATTTTTAGGGTATTTCCCACTGAATTACAGTACAAGTTGTCATCGCTAGATGCTAAAACACTTCAAGTTACAACATATCATCATATTACTTAGCATGTTTCCTTCTCATGAAAGGATTATATCATTGCTCATTCTTCATTGTACTAAGAAATAACCTAAAAAGTCCTAAACTCTGTCTCTTACAGGGTGTTAAACAAATCCATCAGTTATTGGATGATACTACAACTTAATTGGAATTGAAGCGTTTGGGCAAAATCTGTGAAACCTCTCTCTATTCCATCTCATTTCCAGTCAAGATAGTAATTGTATGATATTTGGCCAAGCCTCACAGATTTGCTTGGTACTCTTTTTAGTCACGTCTATGTCATCAACCCACTGATTTTCTTGCCTTTTGCTTTTCTCTTAGGTGCTGATTTCCAAAAAAATTTGGACAGTTTGGTGAATTCTTCTCCTTGCATTTTTCCATCATGCATTGGCTGGTGTATCTTTTCTGGATTTAGCTCTTCGTTTTTTTTTTTTTTTTTTCAGTAGAAGAGAGAAATGTTCCATCTCCTGCCTGTTGTCTGAAACATGTTTACCCATTGTTTTTTCCATTCGTTTGTAGAAAAATATCCTCTTCTAAGGATGTAGAAATAACCATATTGACTCAGACCAAGGGCTAAACTACTATCCTATCCCTGACAGTGACCAATTGCAAAAAAAGACTATGAGAACAAGGTGAGTAATAATTTTAATTCCTACAGTTTATCTCCTCAGCTTCTGGAAATCAGTGTCTCAAAGAATTTCTAGGGTAAATTCATATCTGCTTCATAGCCCATGACTGATCACACAGATCAGTAGATGAAAAAAATCTTTCTTTTAATCTATCCAGATTTAATTCCACGTCAGTAAGTTCTCTAGTTTAACTATCTGATCTGGTTTACTTTAAACCTACTAACAAGTCCATTTTTTATTTTTTGAATTGTTCCCCCTGTTCATCTTCTCCATGCTACTCCCTATACTATAATCTGTTTCTTATTCTCCTCAGCTGTCTCTTGTTCAAACTGAAGATGATAGGTCAATTTAACCTCTCCTCTGATAGAGATTAAATCAATCCCATAATCAATCCCATCACTTCATTATCTTTGTTGTCTTTCCTTTCACCTTTTGTAGTTCATCTCCCTTTTTGAATGGGGGAACCACATTTCCACCGTATAGATGTTTGAATGCTTTATGCTATAGTTATGTTTTCAGTTTTGCTCTCTAATGTTTTCCTATTAATCCCTACTGTATTCTAATTTTTTAACTACTGATGAGCACTGAAATAAAGTGTTAATGAAATCACTTCTAATGAATACAAGATATCTTTTTGGTATGTAAATCAGTAACTGGTAACACTGCACTGTATAGACAGAAATTGTTCAATTGTTCAACCCAGAAATTGACAGAAAAGTGCAATTTTATTGCCTAATATTCTTCACAGTAGAAGTTGTAGGAAGTTAAAGCTTCTACTAACACATGAAGTAATTGAAAAGCTAATTGGAGGGAAAGGAGGGACAGAATCTTTATTACCTGTGCAGAGTTCTTGAATCAAGATCTAAAGTAGCAGTCGTTATGTATATTTAGACCAACAGAAAATATGAAGTTATAGATCCCTTTAGATCTGGACCAGGTCTTCAGTACATTCATCTGAATATCTTAAATAATGTCCACGCCAGATATATCAACACAGAATTAAACTTACACCATGAAATTAGTCAACACATTACTCCTCTATCTGCTAGTTTCTGTCCCTTTCAAAGACTTTCTACCTTCATTAATCCAGGAAACTCCCCAGAAATTTGAACACAACAACAGGAAAGGCTGAAAGACAAGCTTCTCTGATATGACAGCAAGTTTAAGAGCAAAGTGCAAGTCATCATATACCCATTACCCTAAATCTATGCTGCTGAGTTTATATATGAAATTAAATAGGATGTATATATATACACACATATTTCTTTATGAACATTTCATGGAATTTCTTTGCAAGCAAACATCTCAATCTTCAAAGCCAAAGTCTTGTTAGCTGGGAGAGACACATCACCAGTATTTCCTGCCTCATTTGTGATTTTTACCTTCGTTCAAGATAGATACATCTACAGTTCCACAGTCTATAGTGGCAGTAGCAGAAACTCGGCACCTGTGAAAACCCAAACCATAATGTACCTAATATGTAGTCTCTTTTCTAAAAGCCAACAACATTATAATTAATGACTTTCTGCACACATTTTTCTTGAAATTTTTTGTGCTTTTTAACCACAGACCCAAACAGCTCAAGTCTGGCATTCATTTTCCAGACTTTACAGGAAGCCAGCCCCATTTTGTGCTCAGTTTCTTGCTCAGAAACATAGCTGAAATCTTGAAATAAAATGCAGAAGTTATATCTCTGTTTGGCTCAGTCTGAAACTAGAAGTAGTGGAAATATTAAAAAAGAGAGAGAGAGAGAGAGAGACTATTCTTCCAAAATTTGCCATATAATTTTGTATTTTCAAAGACCTTATAAATTCTGTGCTAGCCTTTTGAATAAAAATTACAATTTTTGGTACTGAAAAATGTAAATGGCTTATAAACAATGCGTTCAGAAGTCAAAGCAAACAACAAAATAAACTTTTAAAGTGATATGAATTTCATGTATATAGAAATGCAATAATGTGCCACATGGTGTCCTCCAGCGATGTAAAAAGATGAACTCCAGTTGTTCCAAGGGTTCCATCTCATTTTAGATCTCTGTAAGTCCAGTTTCAAAATAGTCTCTCTAGTTCATATTATTTTTGTGCTGGTTGGCTTTGTTTTAAAGGCCATCTGTGAAATCTGTTATTAGGACCTACATAAGATCTCCTGAAATCACTGGAACTGTAAATGACTCGGAGTCAGACCCTTATTTTCTAATATAAAAATCGGACATTAGATCATGACTACACTGTGTGAAGTTGAGACACTGACTCAACTCTTCCTGCAGTACTCCAGTTCTGCAAGTCAGATTCTACATGCTGGTAAATAGGACTGCGTTTGTGGAATGAAAAGATGATAGAAAAAAATTGCAGTATTGGCAAAGTTAAGCCTAGGTTATAATATATTTTTATATATACAAGGACTACATACTGAACTACTGAAAGAAATGCCTGTAACCCAATGCTGAAAAAGTTACTGTATTATGGAACATATGATTGGCACTCATTTTTTTAAAGTTAAATTCTGATTGGTGCCTTTATGCTAGCTTCACTGCCACTGATTCCTTTTAAATAAAGCAACAACCTAAAAATACGATCCTTTTATTTTCTTTCCAAGCAATTTATTCTTTGCTGCTCCAACTTCTACACTGCAGCTCTGCCAGATCTTTCCATTGGTTTCTGAATCTCAGAAGAGTTTCTTAATTCTCAACTAATCTTGCCTACACGTCTCCCAGGTGCTGTAGCCTCATTTATCTTCCTTCTCACTGAAGCAGTGCAACCAGGAACTGTCACACCCACCAATAAATCTAGCCATAATTATGTTAAAAAAACTGGAACACAACTTCTTGCTTAGAAACAGCCTTCGTCCTTTCCTTTTCTTTTTTACTCATGCTCTCTTCTCCTTCAACTAACTTTTCTCCCCTTGGAAAAATTACTGTCAAGAATCTGAAGAAAACATTATGAAGATGAGCAACATGTCATTTCTCCCTCAAAATCCACAAACCTCTCAAAATGTTTGCAATGAAGTTTAAACCTACTTATGCCTGTGATTAGAAATTAGAGATTAATAAGGATTGACATGAACATTTCACAAAGAATCTGTAATTATAGCTGTACAAATGAACAGGGGAAAAATACAAAGGAATGTGATGCCACTTAGACTTCTCCTTTTTTTATAAAATTAATGAAATGTTTCCAATTTCATTTTCTGGGGCTAATCAGAAAAGTATTCTGCTGGAAAGAAACCAAATGATGGCAAATATGCAGGATTTCTAATAGTATATTTGCATTTTGACAGCTACACATTCTCCATTCTGATTGTGTGCATTTTATTTCGTCTTATATAGTTTGGGTCAAAAGAAGATGTTACTAAACATGAAAAGGCCAAAATGCATGAATAATAGCTATTTAATCAATGCAATTCATTAGGTGAAGAGAGGCAGAAGAAACCTTGGTAAGTCTGTGGTATGGATACAGAGGACAACACTATATGTACACATAACAAGTAAATTATTTTTTTATTTCTAGATATATCTTCATATTCATTGTCCTCTACAGGACTTCCATCAGACTTTGATTCAACTACAGTTGTTTGATCTCAAACATTTATCATGTAGTATCCAGACAGTAAACTTCAATGTGAATACTAGTGGTCCTTGACATCCTGAAACCCCATCTATCTATTGACTGCAAGGAAAAGATGCCAATGAGGATTAGCAATTATAAATAGCATTTTTACTTCACACCCACTGATTTCAAAGTGAATTACAAAAGCACAAGGAAAAAGAAACTAGGCAAAGGTTGTATGAATTGCTCTACATCTCACTATGGCAAAGTGGGTAAATATGATTACAATCTGAAAATTACTCTCAGGATCAGGCTGAAGTTCTCAGAGTGAGTGAGTCCAGGTGACTGAATCTATGCTATCAGTTGGAGTAGGAATCGGTGTGGACCACTGATGCTTCCTGTGCCTGGGTCTCCTGGCCTGGAAAGAGAGATGGCTTGCATCAGTTTAGACCCAACATGATAGTTAATGTGCAGATGATATGGAAACCTGTTTATTTTCCTGAAGAATAATCACATAACAGTGACGATACAGTCTTCAATCTCTTAACTTTCTTTAAAAGACCATTTTGCACAAAGTAAGAATACCCATCCTGAGCCATGTTAAAAACCTGCCTGAGCCTGTTTCTGACACACACACACACCAGAAAAAAAAAAAAAAAAAAAATCAAATAAGAGTCTTGGGATTAATTGGTTTTGGATGTTGGAAACTTTCACATTTATCTGATTTTTTTAATCACAAACCAGGGGACACTCTGGTTCTTTAAACGTACTGTTTTTATAAAGAATACAGGGACCTCATCTAAAAAAAGGGATTCAAACAAAATTTACCAAATGGCTCAAGATTATTATGGCTTTGTGTATCTGGCAGCAACTGCTATAGAAATAGTAAACATTAATTATATAATGTTTAATGAAGGCTCTCTTATCCTTTAGAAAAATATTGTGTAGACAGGTACAGATACTCTTGCTCAGTCTTTGACAGCATGTCTGCCTGATGTTCTATATTACAGTGAATGACAGTTTTATCATTGATGGCAGCAGGTATTCAAATGGGTTCACTTTACACATGAGCCAGAGAGAGAATAACATGCACTTTAAGAAGCCTCAGCATCTGTAGTGGTATATATGACATTAGCTTTATTTTTCCTAATTAAATGAAAATAACTATCATTTACAATAAACTGACATTCATACACTTTATTTTGTATGCACTAAATAATAACTACCTTCAAAAATTATTACAATCGCGTTTAATTCTCTTAAATGATCACCATTTTCAGATTTTGTTTTCTTTTGTTAGCTCATTTTTATGTACATCTATAAAAATAATTGTTGTTGCAAAATATAACTTGAAATTATTGGAATATTCAAGTAGTGATAAAAATTTTCTGCTGGGTACCCAGCCATCTATACTGCTTACTGCATGCCACTGAAATTAACAGTACAATGCCTTATGGTTAATAAAGTATTGGTACTGTTAAGAGACAAATTACTGCCAAAAGAAAAGTGATTTGTCTTACAAATATAGCTCTCATAATAGCTTGCATACTAGACAGGGCAAAAAGCTTCTGTGCTAAAATACTTCCACCTTAATATACTTTCTCCCCCAGGATGATACTGAATACATTTTCAGCCATTCCTACGTGTCTTTTCCAAAATTTCAGCACCACTTTTATTATTTTTATAGTTCCAGAAGGAATTAGTTCTTATTTTGATTGTATGTAATTATCTGCTTGATAGCATAGCAAGATCTTTAACCAAAGTTACACAGGAAGCCTCCTTGGCTGTATTACATCTTTTCTCCCTTCCCGTTAAGTTTATGTGTTTTTATGCTTCCCTGTATCCTTCACACTTCTTCAGCTCTACTGATGTGGTCCTCAAGTATATAATTTGTGGTACAAGTTTATGTTGTCTAACCAGTCTGGACATACTGACTCCAATATGCATATAGATTTCTGTGATTTCTTATAATTTTTCCTTCTTCTATTTCTCTTTCGCACTTCAAGGGTGTCAACCTCTCTGTAGTTCTGATATCTCCATACAGCCTCATAAGTGGTTTTTTTCTCATAATATCAAGACATTGTACATAATATCAAGAATAGTATTGTATTGGGTTTACATGGTAAAGGTTTGGTAGCAGGGGGGGCCACCGGGGTGGCTTCAGTGAGAAGATTCCAGAAGCTGCCCCGTGTCAGATAAGAGCCAGCTCCAGCCGGCTCCAAAAGGGACGCACCGCTGGCCAGACCTGAACCAATGAGCGATGTTGTTTGCGCCTCTGTGAGAGCATATTTAAGAAGGGGAAAAAACTGCTGCGCAACAGCAGCTGGGAGTGAGAGGAGTGAGGAACAGTCCTGCAGACACCAAGGTCAGTGAAGAAGGAGGGGGAGGAGGTGCTCCAGGCGCCGGAGCAGAAGTTCCCCTGCGGCCTGTGGTGAGGACCATGGTGGAGCAGGTTGTCCCCCTGCAGTCCATGGTGTACCACGGCGGAGCAGATTTCCACGCTGCAGCCCGTGGAGGAGCCCACGGTGGAGCAGGTGGATCTGGCCTGAAGGAGGCTGCAGCCCATGGAGAGCCCCCGCAGGAGCAGGCTCCGGGCCGGACCTGTAGCCCGTGGAGAGGAGCCCACGCAGGAGCAGGTGATCCGGTGGGAGCTGCCACCCGTGGGGGACCCATGCTGGAGCAGTTTGCTCCTGAAGGATGGACCCCGTGGTACGGACCCATATTGGAGCAGCTCTTGAAGAGCTGCAGCCTGTGGGAAGCCCACGCAGGACCCGTTCGGGAAGGACGGCATCCCGTGGGAGGGACCCCACGTTGGAGCAGGGGAACAGAGAGTGACCATGAAGGAGCGGCAGAGACGAAGCGATACGGACTGACTGCAACCCCCATTCCCCGTTCCCCTGCGCCGCTCGGGGGGAGGAGGTAGAAGAGGGTGGATGGGGGGAAGGTGTTTTTAGTTTGCTTTTAGTTTCTCACTGCTCTAGTTCGCTAGTTATAGTAATAAATTATACTAATCTCCCTATGTTGAGTCTGTTTTGCCCGTGACGATAATTAGTGAGTAACTTGCTCGTCCTTATCTCAACCCTTAAGCCCTGGTCCATCATATTTTCTCCCCCTGTTTCTTTGAGGAGGGGGAGTGAGCGAGCGGTTGTGGTGGAGGCCACCTGTTTAGCCAGGTGAAACCACCACAAGTATATAATATCAAGATAAGTTTCATTGCTTGACTGCTCACTCAAAGGCAGGAGATCATATTTGGACAGTGGTAGGACCAAAGCAGCACCCTTCTCTTTCTGGACACAATCCATTCCCAAATACACCCTCTAGAGTGGATGGAAACTCTTTTGGCCTGTTAACACATTTTTCTGGTCTTTGCACAAAAATGGGAACTAACTGGGTAAACTCTGCTGATGTAACCACCAGGGCCTTGCCAGCACAGCCAGGCCTGACTGCCCCTGTGTGGCCTCCCCTGCGGCTCCCGCACCCCACCAATGGCCCAGAACCCCAGTTCAGCCCCTGGGGCCTTCAGCCCCTGCCCCAGAAAAGCCACACTAGGACCAGTCTCCAGCTCCCCACCTGTCCTGCCATGCCCAGCTATTGACCTTCTTGAACCAGGCCCACCTGTGGGCCCACATCCTGGCCTGGCCATAGCCTGTCTCTGCCCCAAGGGAGGTACCTGATGCCCAGCACTGAGGCTGCCCCAGTGCCCTGCAGGCTGCCCTGTTCCTGGCTGGGGTGGTGGGATGGGGTGGGCTCCCATGCCTAGCCTCTGGCTGGAGGGGGGCATGGTCCCTGCTCCTGGCCCGGAGGGAGTGGCCAGTCCTCACTGATCCCTGACAGTAATTAGGGACTGGAAAACTTCTGTAGCAATGGCTTCACTTCACCTCCTTTGCCATAAACTCCAACATGGTGGAACCATGTACCAGACAAAGGGTCTCTGTCCATATCAAAAAGGTGCCTGTAGGCCTTGGAGCTGGCCCACTGGTAGTGCATGCAAATCACATATACGTATACGCACATGTGCATGCACATGTATCACACATATATACACATGCAGAAACATACGCTACATATATATAAGTATAGATATATAATATCTATAAAAACTATATCAATTATATTATTTTATCTAATTTTACTCTAAATTATATTAATGCCATATGGATAAACACACACAAAATAGTAAAAATTAATAGAGAAAGGCAGTAAAATGGCAGATAATCAGGCAAAAGAAACTTGGAGCACTACATTTGGTCCATAAATAGGAGAATCCGCCAGAGCTTGTCAATATTCAGTTAAGTAATGCTGTAGCATGGCATGTCAGAAACTCATTGAAGTGAACAAGTTTCTTTTTAGGCTTAGCAGTCCATCCATGCACTCTACTGTGCACGATCAATAGGTAATGAATGCTTACAAAGTGACAGTATCAGCAAGGGAAGTATTCAAACTAATGAAGAAAAGAGGGGAGGAAATACTCAGACTGTTACTACATATTAGCTTAAAATTCTTAAAGGAACTGAGTCTTGGCCTGGACTGTTGCTGTATGTAGAGTGTTATATACAGGAGACCGAGAACAGATTTATAAGTGCTGAAGAAGAAACTTAACTACATATGCATTCTGGAGTTCATTCACATTATCTCCTTATGAGCAATTTTTACTGTTAAAGGCCTTTCCTAGTTTGGAAATAGCATCTCCTCTCCTCTCCTCTCCTCTCCTCTCCTTCTCTTTTCCTTTTGAGACTATATGCACCAAAAGCATAAACTCTCCAGTTAATATGACCTTGATGAACTGAACCCAATAAAGAGTGCTGCAATAGTGTAAGTGGCCAAGCAATCATCTACGAGTAAGTGACTGTTACCTAGAAAGTAATATAAGCTATTTTACTCAGTTGTGGTTGTTTTATATTTACTCTGTCAAAGTAAATTGTCAAAGTTCCTTTACTGGAAAACCATGGCGAGTAGCAGTATTACAGAGCTGAGTAGCTGCTCTGTTGTAGTAAGGTTTTTGAGGAGACCCAGAGAAAAGTGCACATCTCCACTCTTATCCTATAATGACTATCACAAAAAAAAAAACAAATGAGGATCCTAGTGCTGAGGCCCTGTACAATTAATAAAAACAGCTATTAGTTTGAATAGGCATCTGGGCTTGCAGCTCACTCCCAGCTTTGGGGACATTCCTCAGCTCATCTGTATTCATCTGTAGAACCAGTTGGGATTCTACAAGTCTGTCCTACTGCCTTAAGTTATTAGCATCCTTATGCTGAAAACTGCATCCTGGTATTTCAAGATCCACAGAAAAGGATTTCATGCTTATAGGTTGGAGATGACTTTCATCTGGTGTAAATCCATCTGAAGAAAATGTTATAGAGGGTTGACCATAAACATTCAGTGCTTTAGTGCTTTTTTCAGGCAGAATTGGCATGTATTTCTATTGATTTATTTTAATTCAGTCATGGATATTTACCTTCATTCTTAGCAGAATCTCAGTTCACTTATTTATTTATTTTCTAAAATTAGCAGATGATGTCAGGTGAAAAAACTAATATGATGGAAATGACTTTCAAGGTGAACCCCAAACTTAGTAGAGCTCCTTGAAGCTAAGTTTATTCAGCTTTTATACTCGATACATTCCTTTTCAATGTGGTTTGCCATTTTGCACCCACTAAGAAAATGACCTTGGTTAACAATCTCTGCAATTTTCTTATCTTAGTCATTTGACATTTGCTTTTTGTGTGTGGTTAAAACTGTGAACTCAGAGAAGAATTGACATTAGTTCCAAAACCCTGTTTTTCTCCACAGGAAGTCTTGTAGAAGGGACTCATGTTCAAACTGGGTAAAAGCACTGTGATTTAAGTAATGGGCAGTACATTTCTTTTACTGGAAAATACTTTGGGTGCCTATTGCCTGGGGAAACAAGCAGAGAACCACAACTGAGAATCAGACAATACTGCTCTGAAGAAGAATACATTTTATGCTTCCCTTTTTTCTATCTCAAGGCTACTAGACAGATGAAGCTTTTCACAAATAATGGACGTCAGTCTTAGCAAGAGTTGTAAGATTTTATTGCAAGCCTCTGCTACAACAGTAGAGATGTGAAGTACAGCAGCTAACAATCCAGTTCTCAAAACAATGCTATAATTGTAATCAGACAGACTTTAAAAAAAAAAATAAAATAAAAACAATTAAGGCAAAGAGGTCTTTTAAAAGATCAGTGCTAGAAAATATAACAGCTACATGTGTTAAAAAGTGAATGGATTAGAAAGTATTAGTGCTTTCCTTTTGCGTTTTCTAAGGTCCAGAAGCTGCAATTGATCTTTCACCAGTTTCTTTATGAACTCTACAAAAGCAGGAGGATCTAAAATCAGAGATCTTTGAACCTGCTGCATGAACCTGATCTAGAAATCCATGTTAAGGAACATGAAAGGTAAAACCTCACATACCTCTATTTTCAGTAAGAAGATAACTGCATATATCAACATAATTTTTTTTTTGTATACAGTTACGCAATTTAAAGAATGCAAGTTGGATTCCTGGAGGGTTCATCGGTTCTTCAGATTTTATCTTTTATAACTGGTCTTATGCAAAGCGTTTGACACTGTCTCACATGACATTCTAATTTCTAAATTGCAGAGACATGGATTTGATGGATGGACCACTCACTAGATAAGGAATTGGTTGGATGGTCTCACTCAAAGTGTTGCGGTCAACAGTTTGATATCCAGGTGGAGGCTGGTGACGAGTGGCGTTCCTTGGGGATCAGCACGGGGACCAGTACTATTTAATATCTTTATCAATGACATGGACAGTGGGATTGAGTGCACCATCAGCAAGTCTGTGGATGACACCAAGCTGAGTGGTTAGGTTGACATGCTGGAAGGAAGGGATGCCATCCAGAGGGACCTTGAGAGGCTCGAGAGGTGGGCTTGTGTGAACAGCATGCAGTTCAACAAGTGCAAGTGCAAGGTCCTGCACGTGGGACAGGGCAATCCCAAGCACAAATACTGGCTGGGTGGAGAATGGAATGAGAGCAGCCCTGAGGAGAAGGACTGGGGGATGTTGGTTGATGAGAAGCTCAACATGAACTGGCAATGTGTGCTTGCAGCCCAGAAAGCCAACCGTGTCCTGGGCTGCATCGAAAGAAGTGTGGCCAGCAGGTCGAGGGAGGTGATTCACTCCCTCTTCTCTGCTCTCAGGAGACCCCACCTAGAGTGCTGTGTTCAGCTCTGGGACCCCAAGCATAAGAAGCACATGGACCTGTTGGAGTGAGTCCAGAGGAGGGCCACGAGGATGATCAGAGGGCTGGAGCACCTCTCCTCTGAGGAAAGGCTGAGAAAGTTGGGGTTATTTAGTCTAGAGAAGAGAAGGCTCTGGGGAGACGTTATTGCAGCCTTTCAATACTTAAAGGGGGCCTACAGAAAAGATGGGGAGGGACTCTCTATCAGGAAGTGTAGTGATAAGACAACGGTTTTAAACTAAAAGAGGGTTGATTTAGATTAGACATTCGGAAGAAATTCTTTACTATCTTTACTATGAGGGTGGTGAGGCACTGGAATATGTTGCCCAGAGAAGTTGTGCATGTCCCATCCCTGGAAGCGTTCAAGGCCAGGTTGGATGGGGCTTTGAGCAACCTGCTCTAGTGGAAGATGTTCCTGCCCTTGGCAGGGGGGTTGGAACTAGTATAGTATTTAAGGTCCATTCCAACCCAAACCATTCTATAATTCTTTGATTCTATGATATTATGGAAAGAATATGTCTTTTTGCTTAAACTAGCAAAAGGAGGAAAATGTCTAGTAGGGAATGTCTCTGCTGTGTCTACACTGAACACTGCAGTATAAGAGTGAGTTACTCAAGCTATCTGGTTTATACATGCCTCAGTTAAACTCTTGGCTATGTAAAATAGTCTACAGAGAGCTTTACGCTATTTAGTTTACTGCACTTCACTATATTGTGTATCTTGAGTCAAACAATATATGTAATAGATGAAGATTTATGACTGATTTTCTGTGTATTGTTCTGCAGGTTGCTTTGTAATTTGTAGGGGAAAAAGCATCTTGCTTTGAAGGAAATATTAAAAAATGAAATGTGTTCTTAACTAGTAGGCATTGTTTTAACATGTTAATAATAATTAGATGTAGCTGTATATTTACTTATCTATAAAAACTTGCAATGCACTCTTCAAATGTGAATGGTGCGGCTCATTAGTTTGTTTGCCTAGTATTCGCTCTTTCTGACAACTGCAGATGTTTTGTTATTTTGTACTTGTGACTGTATAAATTTGCAAACATAAAACCTGCTCTGTTTTTGACGACTGTTTATTTGTAAGTTAGTAAATGGACTGATTTTTAGCTCTACAGTTCAGTTTGTAACATCTTATATAATTCTGAGCTATTTTCTTTTAAGAGTTCTACTCTGATTGAAACCTGTGTTAAGCCAATGGTTTACATACAAAATTGCCTGGGAGGGTGAGAGCTGGGGTGGTGCTTGTAGGTACTGCCTCATCAGTAGTACTGCTCAGTTTTACTTAATTTATTATTGTTTAATACTGACTAAAATGATCCATCTGACAAAGAATGTGAGGTACTGACCCAGAACTCTTTGAAGGCTGTGAAAATGTTCCTGTTGCTTTGATGAACCTTTATAAGCCTTAGCTAAGACATGACAAAAATCTGTGGCATTTGGAGTGGCTGCTGTAGGTCTGGAGCAAGGGTGTCATTTCTTTTCTATAACCCTTTGTCAAGTATACTTAAACCTGTTGTGTACCTATCAGTTGTGGTGCTGTTTGCTGCATCAGCATACTCCCAAAGGGACATAATTTTTATTACCAGCTTATGTTAACCTCACACAAAACGGAAATAAGCACCAAAGTCATAGCAACTTTCATTCATTACCTGTCTCTGTCTTGTTAGTGACAGTGGTCTCGAGTATAAGCTTTTTTTATCTT
Organism: Chauna torquata; assembly: GCA_013399475.1. Taxonomy (NCBI): domain Eukaryota; kingdom Metazoa; phylum Chordata; class Aves; order Anseriformes; family Anhimidae; genus Chauna; species Chauna torquata. The sequence continues at coordinate 30,500 of VXAL01015727.1, forward strand.
CATTTCTTTATGTCAGCACATTTTTAATACATTGTAAGAAGACATTAATTATCTTTATTCCGCTTATTTTGGAGATTTTGCTTGATATTATTAGGAGGATATTTTACGGTATTATCATATGCTCTTTTAATTCAATAAATGTTGATTTTAGAACCTGGTGCTTTACCTGCATGTTTTCTTGGATCATCCTTAGCTGCTGTATATCAAAGTTTTGACACCAGCTATGGAGTAGGTAACTAACAAATTAAGGGAAAAAATAAAATCAAATTCTTTCTTCAGTTAAGCTGTGACCTTTGCTGAACAAAAAAAGTGAAGACATTTCAGGCTTTTCCAAAGTCCACTGAAATCCTTGTGATCTGGGCCAGTGCCTTCGGCCTTTATGAGCATTCAGATGTGACTCTGTATTTGGAATTTGGAATTTGGAAAATTTGGAAAAGCTACTTGGAGTCAAATTCATGACTATGTACTCCAGAATTGTATTTATTTGTTTGTTTGCTTGTTTATTTCCTGAGTGCTATGCAGGGCTCACTCACAAAGGAGACCACACACAAAAGATCAGTGATTAAAAACATTAAAAATGTGAAGAAAATTGAATATTTCACATAAAGAAAGCCAGTGCTTGATGATATACTCAGTTCTTTTGCACCTTTACTCATTCATATGGCATAAAATTAAGAACAAAAGAGACTTCTTGATTAACGACCTCTGCTAATCATTCCAGTAGAATACATGGAGACACTTTTTATTAGATTCCACTACCAAATTAAGTTTGCGTTAATCATAAATGTCACTTGCACACAAATCACACATAAATATTCAGAGTGATCTATATTTTATCAGTTATAAAAGAATGCTTGGCAGCCAGAATGGGTTTAAACAAGCAATTAGTGAAAAAGTTATTAAACATTTTTAACAAATGTGCTGCATGAAACCCGAATTAGAGGAGTTCAAAGAAATTTAACAGTCTTGATTAAACAGGTGCCTGAGCTGGAGGCAGATTTGCCATGTATGAAAAAAAAAAAGAGGGATATGCATGAAAGTCTAATGTGCCACAGAATTTTCTTTCCTTACTTTTTTTAAAATCTCTTTGATAAAGACTTTTGGAAACTTCCCCTGGCAAATTCTACAAAAGCAGTTTCTGAGGGTCTTTTCCTTAGATTTAAATTTATATTGGCTTTCTTCATGTCTCCTCTTTTTGCATTGCTCTAAATTACCAGTCGTGCATTCCTACTTGTGATCATACAAGTTCATAGAAAATGAGTTTAAAATGGTCCAGAGAAAAACTTTTTTAATGGAGTCACTATATATATATATTCATATTTAATTGGAAGTTTTAGTATTCACACAAAAACTCCTTTCATGTTATTTCAGTGAGGCATACTGTAAACAATGGTGGGAGTAGATTTTCATATTGTGACTCCCACTGGGTAATCTCTGTTTTTTCGATAATGTTATTGTATGCAGATTCTCAACAGGACTTCATAGAAATCTGTTGCTACTTAGTGCTTATAGGAGATGCAAAGCTTAATGCTCTGTCATCTGAAGAAACTACAAAAAATGGCCATGTGCAAATTGACAGAAATTAACTCTGGATGTGTAAAATGAAAACAAGAGATTATCATATATGACCTCAACCCTAAGCTCTTTAGGAGTTGAGATCAATACAACAGTATACACTAGGAAGAGGTCTTCAGCTGTGTATGGAATGGATGATCAGGTACTTGATCTGGACATTAGATACTAATTTCTTTTGTAAACCTGAAAGGCTTGAGGTACTGAGGGAGGTACTCTGTGTCACTTCTGTGTATATGCATATAGGGCACATGATGTAAGAAGTTACACTGGATACTGGGTAGCAGGGTCTTATTGACTGAAAGGATGTCAGAGCTTAAATATATATATATATATGTGGCAGAACTGCAATCACTTCTATTAAGGTAGGACATCACATTTGGTTAAGACATTTTTTCAGTTCTCAGTTAATTTCTTGAAAAATGATAGTGACTTCAGCCCAGGACATTTCCTGGGAATTAATCATTGCCTGGGGTTTATAGCCCAAAGGATAGCTTTGAGATATCAGCTCCTCCCAGGCATTCATTAATCTCCTGGAAGTGCCTCAACCTGTGTGGCTTAATTAACATTAGAATAAATATGATAGTTTAGAGCTATTTCAATATTAGAAGTGATTAAAGCTTTCTTCTTTCACCTCCTGAGTTCTGATACGTTTACAGTTTTGTAAAAATGAAAGTCTATAAGCTGTAATGTACTCTGGATCTTACAGACTGGTAAACACTTGCTTCATATTTGTTTTGCATCAACACATTTCCCCTGCTAGGCCAAAGGCTGGAGAGAGGCATTGAGGTTCTAAAAGCTTATGGGGTTCCTCAGGCCTCTAGCTAACCAGAAATAGGATTCTGGGACTCAACATCACCGCCCTTATGCTGTTAGCTTTAGTAGGAGGTGAAGACAGTCTTTATATTTCTTATCTGTTAAGGAAAATACAACCATATTCTCACATCTGACAATATTCCACAGTTAAGATGTAGTCACCAGTATGAATGAACTCATGTGATGCTAGTTGTTTTTCAGCTCTGAAACTGAATAATTTTGACTTCTACAGTCCAATTCCTTGGTCAAAACTAATTGGTCAAATTTCATGGTAATGCTATTCTCCAACATTTAATTTTAAACTTGCTATTTCTGCAAAAACGTGCACTTATAAACTAAACAAAACTTTATTGTTTTATTGGCTACTATAATTATTTACAGAAAGTGAGCATGTGAACAGTTAAACTTCCATTTGTGGTGAATTGCACCTACAGGATCAGTCAAGAGGATGCAACAGCATTTAAGAATACTGACTGGGGAAAAACACCAGGAAGGAATTATGATTCAAAAACCTGGTCTAGACAGCTCTTTATCAGTTTAACTATTTCTGCATCATGCTCAGCTTAGCACTGTTATCTGATAGCTTTAACGTGTGTATTCATTTTTCTTCCTGTTACTGTGGTTATTATTGCACAGTATTGCTCTGCTCGTGGACTGGGAGCACTAACATGCCAGATCCTCACCAGTACAGAAAAACAAAACAAAACAAAACAAAAACCTCTGCCTGCTTGTGAATGGACTCCTATGAGACAAGATAAGACACAAATGCCAATACAGGGGAATACTAAAGAGGTATTAGCCTATAAAATCATAAAATACTTTATGGTTTAACTATTATCAAGGTTTTGTAGGCAGCATTATAAACTCAATTGTTAAAGGAGAGATCCGAGAGAAAAAAATGAATTATCCTTTTGAATGAAGAGGGAGAGACAGCATGAAAGAAAGAGTGAAGATGTTTGATAAATTCATAGAAAAAATATAATAATTGCTTGAACTTTTGTTTATCATGGTGCTTGTTCCATTCTAATATTAATATAAATTCAGACTGTCCATGAAGGAAATCCTGGGCATAATTGGGAGCTATCAGAAAGGTTTATTAACGCCTTCTTACACATTAATAATGTACATGATTCATGGTTCATTATGTACATTGGAAGAACATAATTGATGTTGGTCCTGTAAACAGACCTTGAAAACTATCTCAGTAAGGATGTGGATAATAAAAAGGTAATAATAGCAGAGGCATTGTAAAAATAGTGTATCAAATTTCCTTTCATTTATCAGATTAACATAATGAAATTAATTTTTAAGTAATTGTCTCCCACATATACTTAGCTTGAAGACTTTAAAATGGCTTATTTGCTTGTTATTTAGTCTATAAAATTTTATCTCTCCCACAAAATCTTGCTTCATTTTAAAAAGAAAATTTTTGTGATCATGTTGTGGTTTAGCCCTGGCAGGCGGCTAAGTGCCACACAGCTGCTCACTCACTCTCCCCAGGTGGGATGGGGAGAGAATCAGAAAGGTAGAAGTGGGGGAACTCATGGGTTGAGACAAGGACAGTTTACCAGGTAAAGCAAAAGCCACGTGCAAGCAAAGCAAAGCAGGGAATTCATTCACCACTTCCCATGGGCAGGCAGGTGTTCAGCCACTGCCAGGAGAGCAGGGCTCATCACGCGTATCGGTTCCTTGAGAAGACAAACACCATCACTCTGAATGTCCCCCGCTTCCTCCTTCTTTACCCCAGCTTTTATTGCTGAGCATGACGCCATATGGTATGGAATATCCCTTTGGCCAGGCTGGGTCACCTGCCCTGGCTGTGTCCCCTCCCAGCTCCTTGTGCACCCCCAGCCTCCTCGCTGGCAGGGCAGCACAAGAAGCAAAAAAGTCCTTGGCTCTGTGTGAGCACTGCTCTGCAACAACCAAAAACATCACCACTATTTTCATCAAAAATCCAAAACACAGCATTGTGTGAGCCTCTACGAAGAAAATTAACTCTGTCCCAGCCAAAACCATGACAGATCACTAAGCTAAAAAATATCTCAAAGAATATTACCTTCTAGTTCAGGCTGAAATTAGTATTAAACATTTATGAATAATAGAAGAAAAGCAAACTTTTACATGGACAGTTCCAGGCTCTTTTCTTATATTTGTTATTCCACAATAAATAATTCCCCAAAGACTTACAGTAATAAAGACACAACCCACAGAAGACATTGCACACCTTTCTACAGTTACCATACTTACTCCTCTGCAGAATGTTTTGTTTAGTTGCAAATGTTTTCCCTGGATTTGTAGAGCAGGCATATCACTATGTAGTCATTCCAGATTCTCTCTGAAAATTTTTGCATACAAAATCTTAGTTGCTAAAAGAATGCACGAGTAGTTTGCAAAATTGTCTGTGCAGACTTTTAAACCAAAACTATTGATGTGAATTAGGAATGTAGGAATACAAAAACTGGGTGACAGTCTCAAATAATTATGAATATGTAAGGCTGTTATTCTTTTCCTGTGGAAGCTTTACATTTTACTAGAACTGTACCTGACTGACATAGCTGGGGGGAGGGGGGGGTAATCAGACCAAGAGCTTAACCAATAGTCTGCATTAAGAATATTGTATTGCAGCACTTCAGTGAAGCAGCTGCATTTATGCTGATACATCTAAATTATTGGTTTGAAACAATCAAGATATTTCAACTGGAGCAATATTTAGCTAGAGTTCTGATGTGTGTCAGGACCACAACAATATTGGGACCACAACAAAGAAATACTGAAAAACATGCCTTTACTTAGCTGTATACTAGGAAGTGTTATTATATGTGAATTCTGAGAAACTTTTACCTTGAGTTTCAAAAGAATGATTAAACTCAAAGTTGAAGACTAAGAAGAAGTCTATTTTGGAGAAATAGAGAACTTTGTATCTATCTGTCTCAGAATTTTTGGAGCCAAGAAATGTATATTCCCCACCATTTCCAGCCAGGGTAGATTTGGCTCCAATGTAATCTCTAAGCAGCACAAACCCTCCTGTAGATGTATGTACATACATTTTAACAGAATAAAGAGCAAGCAAGACAGTGGATACATAATCCAGAATTTAGTAGATATGACATGGATGAAACAATGTGCAGCTTTTCCTCACAGCTTAAACTGACGATATTCATTGTTTTCCAATAATTTTTACAATACATTTTGTGGATGTTACTTACACAAATCTTGTGGAGCTAATGTAGACCGAGTCATAACTAAGCTTTTCTGGCCCTCAGGCACTTTAGTCTTGGCAGTCTCCTGCTGTTTGGTATCAATGTTCAACCTGCTTTACTTCTGTAGCCCGCAAGAAGAACTTTTTAGTATTCGATATTGTGCCTTTTTATTCCATCTTCAAAAGGTTTTTCATTTCATTGTATGCAGTTAGGCTGTACTGTAAGTGGTTGCTACCACAACTTTCTCTGTCTCTCTTTTTTTTTTTTCATGTAGAATAGAGCATCATCCAGCAGCACCACTGTAGCTAATATCTGTTAATTTTTTCCGTATTAAACTCCTATACTCAGGATTTAATAGCACAGCTGCAAGAATCTCAAGGTTGAAAGCTGGCATTGAAGATGAGTGAATGTGGAAGAAAAGGCTGATGGTTTCTCTGAAAATACATTATATCTGATGCAATCTCTACAGGTTGATGTATATCAGTTTTCTTGAATGCCCTTTTTGCTTAAGTGCATCTGGGAAAGTTTAAATTCAAATTGTCCCTTGAGCTTTTGAGCTTTTGAGTACTGCAGACAATTTTTTTGTTATTGTTTTTTGATTGTACAGAACTTCTGAATTAGATGTAATGTTGCTAGAAGAGATTATGCCTATATTTTATTTCCTAAGTGGAATGAATTATGATCAGTCATGCTAATGATAAATAAGTACTTTAGAATATTACACCTTGACAGCTTTATATATCAATTAGATCTTAGAACTAGGTGTTCTGGTTGTATATAGCACACATATACAAGCAAAGATGCTCATCTCTATTAAAAAGATAGCATTTATCAAAGGTATCACAGTGTCCCAGTAACATAATGAACTTGTTTAAATAGACAGAAATACAGTCGTATCTCAGAATTCATGGGAATAACATGTTGGAAGCACTGACTTTTCATTGGTGACCTTTTGTGATACTGCAATCTGGTGAGGAGACAAAAATAAACAATATGGAAATAAAAGGAGATATGAACATTTTTCTAGTTTAACCAGCCTGAATTAGTAGCTGAGGAATGGAAGTTTCAGTTAAGCACTGAGGAATGTATGGAATATGTAGTACACATATCTCACCTTCTTCTTGTCTCTGATTATGCATTTGGGTTTACGTTGGCTGTTGCAATTTGTTAGGATAAATAATTTCTGCTCAGTTTTAATAGTTTAATTAAAATAGGCATACAAGCACTAATCAAAATCCATATTGATGGGTAACAGGTTTCGAACTAAATATAAAGGTACTTAAATAAAGGATATTACTTTTTATTAATCTTGGAAAACTAGAAGACACTGAGATATCTTCCTTTTCATCTATAGCTTCCTTCCTTGGTCTGTAGAGTGTTTTGAAGTTACACTTTCTGCAAGTCCTCCAAGAAATTAAGTTTCCAGGCTCACTTTATGACATAAATCACAATGAGTGCTCCAAGAGACTTCATTTTAGTACTCAATAATTTCACTTTCAGTTTAAATTGTTAAGTGAAGACCTGACACTAAGTAGACAAGTGAAACAATCATTGAATAACACTGTTTTCAACCTCAGGAGAACGTGTTAATGTATTTTGTGCTGTTTGGTGCTTATTTTTAAGGACCTCATAAAAGAGAATTAAAGAGGCAGGTGTCATTTCCAAACCAAAACTACAGATAAAGACTTCAGACTTCAATCCTGCCAACTTCACTTCATGTTTTCCATATTCTTCATTCTCAAGGGCCAAACAGTGAAGTCTTGACTGGACTCCAGTAAAGTTGTCTTTGATAAAAATTGGCTGATGACCTCATCAACACATTCTCTCCAGGGTTATATTGGTTTCGTGGTGATTACTTCAGTACTTTCAGCCCTACTCAAAGTAATCTCAGCAACTTTAATAAGCAGGGGATTTGGAACGTTATACGAATAAACACTTGGTGTTAATGGTTGTGGTTGGAATATCACAAACTGCTTTTATATTTTATATTTATATTTTAGCTAAGTCAATTCAATTCATAACAGGCAGTTACACTGAGAACCAACTCGAATCTTTGCAAATCTTCTTTCAGAAAACAAGTCAGTCCCAAAATGCTTTGCAGTAAAAGCGAAGACATTCCAGAGTCTCAGGTCCACCTGAATAAGGGAATAGCTTTTGTTTGTGTTTCACTAGACTGCAAAAGATGATACATGAAGTGTGGACCTGTATTTTACCAGTTCTAGCTATACTTCTGGAGGTGTAGCCTACTAGATTATGTCAATGTTAGTTTCACTTCACTTTTGTTAAACATTACACCAAAAAAACAAAGCAAAATTTAGAAAGGTAATAAAGATAGGTTTTCAAAAAGCTACAGAAAAAAATATATTAAAAACACTGAGTCAGTATTCTAAGGTATAAATGAAGTGTTACATGATCTTAGCCGAGCACAAAGTCAGTGAAAATCCAAATGCAGCGAGTGAATTATCAAATTTACAAGATATCAGTTAAGCAATTTAAGATAAATAGATTAGGCTACAGAAGTATTAAGAACAATTTCAAATTTAGTTTTTGATAACCTCATTTTTTTTTATAGGGCTAGTAAGTTGCTGCAGAACTAGAGAAGGATAAATAATCTCCACCTGTAGAGTGAATTCTTCCAACACTAAGACAGAATCCTAAACCAGGTGCCGAAATGAGAACAGAGACTATTACAGAGCTTCTAGTGACTCTTAAGTGATTTTTTAAAGGGTGGCTAAGAATGAAAGAAAGAAAACTAAGCAGTGCCAAGGCTTAAGCCATCTCTGCACAAAACAGTGGAACTGAGCTGCCAGTTAATGTTAATATGTACTGTTCTTAAACATAACGTTTTGGAAGCCTCTTCCTTTCCAGAGACTACCTAGTAGCAACTCCACCTCATTGAAACAAAGTCCTGTTGATTAGAACTATGAATATGCTGGAAATTCTATCTGGTTAAGGGACTTTTAAAAATCAGCTCTGTTTTTTTTTTCAGAATATAATTAGAAATTCTGAAACTATTTAGGCCATTTCTGGAGAAAACATGTTTTTATTTAATCAAATTTTGTCCTTTCATTTTCACGCAGATATTTTTATCTTATTAGTGTAATATACACATCAGAGATCTATAAATTCCAAATAGTTTTTAATTCTATGGGTGAAACAGCAAACCATGGAGAAAAATGTTTTCTTTCTTTTTCAACATATATTCTGTTTAAGGTTCGGAGGTTTTAACTACTTTTTTTGTACTTCATAAAAGGTTAAATTGTGATCTAATTTTAAAACAATAAAAAGAAAAACAGGAAAATATTTCATTCAAATACATTGACATGAAATATTTTTGGATTTATTTATTATTTCTTAATTTGGTTGAACCTGGAGAATTTATTGCAATTATTTGATTCCATTAGCTTCCTCCAACCCTTTTTCTGGTAAAGAAACTCTAATATTGTTCACATATATATAACTATACTATAAATCAAACAAAAAATGGAATGACCAATCATTAAAAAGAGAATTAGCTTATTCTGAAAATGTCAGAGCAGTAAACTTTAACATTACTGAATTAATATTTCTACCCATATGTTTCTTTCCAACAACATTCTGGTATGCTGGTAGTCACAGACTATTTTGTTTATGCTGTGATCACAGACTCTCAGTGAATATGCTTCCATCAAAGTGTCACTGGCTGGATTCACTCCAGATTCAGTGGTTTCAGCAGAGAAGCAGGCCCTACTGGGGCCCTGTGCAGGGCTGCAGCTAAGTGCCAAGGCTTTGCCCAAAGTGTAGTGAAGTGTGATTTTGATCCAGTTTCTTCATGAACCTGGAAGAAATTGAATGTGTGATTGACTTAGTGTGTTCCTGAGATCTACCATGGGATTCTTCTTCGTGTCATTTCCTAAATCTTTGATGTAACATTGGGCCAGCTTCAACCTGTGATTTTGCAGTTATATTTTGAAACTTGATTTCTAATGTCAAGATGAAGCCACACAGCATGAAATGATGGGTTGTGGGTTGATTTCACATTCACATTTTTATTTTAAGAAACTGAAATGTTTTATTTATACAAATACCAACTTGGACTACTCCTTCACATGCTTTTGAATGCATTAATGTTGAAATTTTTTAAGCTACTGATAAAATGTGTTCAAAACAAGGGTGAGTCAAAGGATCACATCTAAAAGGGCACAGTAATGCTAACAGCCTATAAGGAACTTAACTACATGACAGCTCTGAAAGCAAATGCAAAGCTGCCAATAGCATCTGGGGAGTCAGCCAAAAAGCCAGATGCTACCAAAAAAACATATCCTCTGCTGTTTGGCTTTATGGGGTCCCATGGGTGTCATTGAAAGTCAAAAAGATCCAGTGTACTTTATAGAACAATATGCTAGGCCTCAAATGCCTCTACTGTTATTGAGGACAATTTCATGCTGAATGGTGGTGGTGCCAAAAAAAAAAAAAAAGGAAGAATCATATCTGGTAATATATGAAAAGCGTGTGAAAAATAAAAGTGGTTTTCCAATTCATCTTCCCTGTTGTATTAAATTTGAGAACGAAATTCAGATGTAGCTCAATGTTCTGGTGTGGGAAATAAGCTAAGTTAAAAGAGGCATTTCATTAAATTTGGACTCCAATATTCATTTTTGAATCAGCTTGTTGCAGTGTGAATCAGATAAATTTAAAAGGCATGGAATTACTTAGCGAAGGATCCTACAAAGAAAAACAAAACTAATCAATTTTATTTACCTTTTATTTAGTGCCAAGACATAAGACCAGGAATAGATATTCTTTTAATTAAAGATTCATAAGATTGATGTTGATTTGTGTTATTTATCTGTTTCTTCAATTTTTCTTCTCCTTTTAGGGATTTATTGGAGCAATACATGTGTCATGTTTAATTTTCAATTGCAATAATAACCATAGTAGAAAATTTTCCAGTGCTTTTTCTCTAGAAACTGTGTTCACTTATTTTCTTAAAATTAATATCAATGTACTCTTAAAGAGCTGATACATTGAATTTCAGAGGTGAGAGGAGAGTTCAGAAGTATTAGCAGAAATTACCACAGAGGTATTTTAAAAAGTCCTTTAAATTTGCCTGGGCAAAGAGTGGAATAGAAGTATATAACGTAAATGTCATTATATGTATCTGAGATTGTTGACGATATGTTGAATGAACACATGAAATTAAGAACCAGTTCTAATAAAACAAGTCAGTTTCTGAGTTTTCAAGACCTACTATCCCATTTTATTTTAAAATATCTTACCACGCTATCCCTCCTTAGTGCCATTTTTTCTCTTGAGGGACCTAATGGAATTTATCCATTGGTTTCGTGTGAAGATTATTATATGATTGCTCAGTTTAATTTGACTACATTTTTTGAGAAGTGCAAAAATAGTTTTAATAGGCTTTCAATACTTTCTATGTGATATCCATTCTTTAAATACAGGGGAGTGCTTTGAGTTTTAGCTGGATGGCGAATTGAATTGACTAGAACTGGAAGCAGGGAATGACAGGCCAAATATTGCCCTTCTGTGTTATGTTGCATAAAAACATGTTTCCAACACCAAATATCCTGTTTTAGCAAACTGTGCTCTTCCCAGATAACTACCAGATTCCTCTGGACACCAAGGCTAGAGTACAGACCAGATCTCCAGCTGCCAAAGTGTAAGACAGTAAAAGAAGCAGTGATCTTTCAAAGGAAAGAGTCCTTATTTTTCAACAAAGGTTTCCTTAAAATCTCTCCCACTCGCACAAGACTTAGTGGAGTTTATTACAGTAAAATCATGTCTTAGTGTTGCATTTTAAAATTATAGAAATTCTCTGATAGATAGGAAAAATTCTGGCATATTTATTTACTCTCAATGAATTCATTGTTTTTGTCCAGGGAACAAAGTCTTAAATATCTCAGTGATTAAACTGGTCATTATACTATCATGAGTATCAATAGGGCTTTTCTGAATCCTTGAAAGTTGTGAAGGGTTAGTTTCAGAAACAAGAAATCCAGAGGAGACAAAATCCTTATCCTTCATAAGGTAAGAAGTTCAAGTAAGAAGTATTCTACAGTTGCAGAGTCATTTTCCAGCTTTTCTGTCTCTGTCATCTAAAATGACTGAAAATAAATAATGCCAAGGTCCATTTCAGTAGGGAGCTATGAATCTTGAAACTGAGTTTATAGGTAGCAGGAAAAACTACTACAGAAAACTGTAGCACATCTCACTGTGAGTAATGACTTGCACCGAAGATGTGCAGTTACAGTTGAATATCAGCCAGTTACACTTCAACTCTCTTCATGATATTGGCAGCTTTCTCTTCCTCATTCCATTCTGCTTTTCTTTACCTTGAATGAAGTTGTATGATTTAACATTATTTTCCTGAACAGCACCATTTTGTTATAATGCAAAACCAAGCTCCAAGCATATATTTTAGTTTAATTGACCAATACTGTTAAACCAGCACTGGCACTACTGAAATCTCTCCTTTAGATCAATGAGTGAAGCAGTGTGACTTCAAAACCATACTGCAAGCCTGTAGGTAAAGAAGACAGTAAGTCAGTCATGTTTCATCACTGATTCATACTATATATTATGGTGTCTCAAAATAATGTACATTTGTGGACAACAGAGCTCAATTTCATTCCAATTTCACCTAGACAGCCTTGAGAGAGGAGAAGATGGTACATTGTTGAATTACTAGATTTCATACCTCTGGGCTATGTATGCCACGTTATGCACCTTAAAAGGTAAATTTACTCTCTGAGAGACTGTCTCCCAATAAAGTTATGTAATTCCAAAAGGATAACACTTCATATTTTATCCAAAAATTTCTAAATCAGAATTCAGTCAAGAGCCTCCCTAAGTCACCAAGTCAGAATCTATAAAGAACCATTAATATTGTGGTACTGTTTGCCCATGTCACAGATTGTAACTTCTCTGAACGGGAAGGGGAAATTATCAAGAACAGAAGGGTGGCAGCTCTTCCCCACAATAAGCCACCAACACAACAAAGAACATAAAAAGGAGAAATGGGCTGCTAAAGATATGGAACTATCTTTCCTTTGGAAAAAAAGGGGAACAGTAAATGTTTCTGGGTTTCTGTTCAATACCTGATGTTGTGAGAAAGGCCTTATGATAGTTCACATCATAGCAGAGTAGCAAAAAAATTCCTACAAAATGTTACAGTAGGCAAGGGGAAAGTAGTAAATTATTTATCTGAATGTCTTCAGGATGAGACATTTTTCCCAGTCAAGGGGAGGAAATGCTGACATGATAGATGTAGAAAACAGACTGACAACGCTTTGAAATTTCAGGTGAAATCATCATTTTTCCTCAATTTTTTTCTCTTAAAACACAGGAGTTTCATGACTTTAAAAGCTATCTTACCATAATTTATCTTCACTTTATTGTTCCCATGAAAACTAGCTCAGAAGAGCATTTTCTGTGCCAATAATGATTCAGCTGACAAGTGTCAGGGAATAAACAGGTAAGGTGCAGAAGACACTCTTGACCACTTTACAGATTTATATATTCATGTAGTGTCAATTGTATTACCAAACCTGTATGAAACTGTGGGAATAAAACTGTTGCTAGGGCAACTGTTCCAAATACCAAGGTAATCTGAGTATGACCTTCCCAAATATAATGTACACTATGCTGTCCTTCTTAATGTTGTAACCTTCTTAACACACTGATTCCTATTGCTAATTAAAATTATAGGCACCAAAGAAGGAATATTCAGTGTATGATATATTTTCTCAGCCTTCACCCTGGCTGGGAAACAGCACTTTCATCTGGCTTCTTTTTTTTATCTTGTGAATGGGAAGGGAATGTTTCCTCAATTTTGATGAGTACTGAGACTTTTCTAGTAGGATGGAATTTTAAAGATTGTGCAGCCATCTCCTGATTTATAGAGATTTTATTCAAAATTTGAAGGGAAAAATGTAAACAAACAAACTAACTAACTAACAATATAAGTAAAGATAGGATTTGCAGATCCTGGAATGGGCATGGGATTAGTGCCTAGCATTGCATAGACTCTGCTTTAAAGAAAGAGCCTTACAATTAATTGGAATGAGTGGAACTGAGGCAAAGTTGGTGAGCATAGGAAAACAGAGTGTGTGGGGGGATTTTATTTAAGAAGTAAATAAATAAATACATAAATACTTGTATAAGAGTGCAGAATCTAAAGAGATGGTTACTGTTCAAGAGTTTGGTTTAATGGTGTCTTTGAAGGAATATTGCTTTCCTGACCTGACTGCATATATTTAGAAAACCATGGCACTTTGAGATCTAAGAAAACTGTCAGGCTTATTTCAAGTTTTGGAGTGTTAGAAAAGTGTCTATGACCAACATGAGAAAACAGTCTCTTCATGCTTTTCAATGCTCAAAGCATATTCAAATGTAAAAATCCAATAATTTAATTGCAATAACAAACTCACTGATGTGTGTTTATCTTTCTTTTACACACAGGGATTTACTAAAAATCACCTTATGGAAAAGTAGTTCTATGTGCTAAAATCCAAACTCAATGGAGCACTACACATAAAAGTTATTAAAATCAAATGGTTCCTTTAAACTTTAAATTCAAACTCAGAGTACCAGATAATCCAAAAGGAAATTAAGTGAAATGTCCCTCTGGGAAATGGTAAAACTAGTGCACTCAGCATGAAAGTTAAATGATGAACCAAAATAAGAACAATGAAATTCCTTGGAAAATGTGTATTTTCAAGATGAGTATCTGTGCATGTGTACACACATCTAAACATTAAACACTTAAATCGCTTGATTACTACAAAATGTAAACTTCCAAAAATCATATGCCTCGTAGTCTCTTCTTTTCTGTTAATTCGTCTAAATTCAAGGAAAGACAAATAGCTCCTTTAAAGTTTTTGGGTTTGATGTTTTCTCATTGCACAAAATATAAATGTCAAACCTTTAACAGAGCAATCATATTACCAATATATAATTCTGATTTATGTTCTCTAAGGCCAAGGTCAAGTGTCAGGAAAAATCATCCTGTCTGTGACAACCTTTGTAGATTCCACACTCAATCAAAGGCATTTTGGTAATTTACATGGCATGATGATTAGCCCACAGTTTCTCCATAAAATTTGAGAGTAAATCAAATCTTCTCAACATTCATTATTGCTCTTGAAGAGAGCTAAAAAATGGGTAGATGTTGTTCAGTAAAAACAACTGAAAACAAATAAATACATTGTGGTAAAGGTAGAGGAGCACTGACATTCTCAGTGGGTGAAGGGGAAGTCTGTGGATGTTGTCTATCTAGAATTTAGAAAGGCTTTTGACACAGTTTCCCACAGCATTCTCCTAGAGAAACTGGTTGCTCCTGGCTTTGATGGGCGTACTCTTCGCTGGGTTAAAAACTGGTTAGGTGGCTGGGCCCAAAGGGTCATGGTGAGTGGAGTTAAATCCAGTTGGAGGCTGGTCACTAGTGGAGTCACCCAGGGCTCAGTACTGGGGCCAGTTCTCTTCAATATCTTTATCAATGATCTGGACGAGATCAAGTGCACCCTCAGTAAGTTTACAGACAACACCAAGTTGAGTGGGAGTGTTGATCTGTTCAAGGGTAGGAAGGCTCTACAGAGGGATCTGGATAGGCTGGACCAACGGACCGAGGCCAACAGTATGAGGTTCAAGAAAGCTAAGTGACGGGTCCTGCACTTGGGTCACAACAACCCCATGCAACGCCACAGGCTGGGGCAAGAGAGGCTGGAAAGCTGCCCGATGGAAAGGGACCTGGGGGTACTAGTCGATAGCCGGCTGAATATGAGGCAGCAGTATGCCCAGGTGGCCAAGAAGGCCAACAGCAGCCTGGCTTGTATCAGAAATGGTATGGCCAGCAGGACTAGGAAAGTGATTGTCCCCCTGTACTCAGCTCTGGTGAGGCCACACGTCGAATACTGTGTTCAGTTTTGGGCCCCTCACTACAAGGACATCGAGGTGCTGGAGCGTGTCCAAAGAAGGGCAACGAAGCTGGCGAAGGGTCTGGAGAACAAGTCTTATGAGGAGCGGCTGAGGGAGCTGGGGTTGTTCAGCCTGGAGAAAAGGAGGCTCAGACCTTATTGTCTCTACAATTACCTTAAAGGAGACTTTAGCGAGGTGGGGATCAGTCTCTTCTCCAAGCACTAGCTGATAAATCAAGAGGAAATGTCCTCAAGCTACGCCAGGGGAAGTTTAGGTTGGATATTAGGAAAAATTTCTTCACTGAAGGGGTTGTGAAGTATTGAAACAGGCTGCCCAGGGAAGTAGATGAGTCACCATCCCTCGAGGTCTTCAAAAATGTTTAGATGTAGAGCTTAGGGACATGGTTTAGTGGTAGACTTGGCAGTGCTAGGTTAAAGGTTGGACTGGGTGATCTTGGAGGTATTTTCTAACCTAAATGATTCTATGATTCTACGACTTTGGTAGACTTCCTGGCCATTGCGGGCAGTACCCATCAATGTCTTTAGTAGCTGTGGAAACCAGACTAAGTACAAACAGTTATTGGATTCCTGTGACTAGGCCTGCAAATGGTCCCAATGTTTGTTGTGTGTGGGTTAGGTATCAGCTACATATATCCTCCTTCAGATCTGATTCTTCACCTGAGAGCTTATTTGTTTTTCCAAGCAGTGTCAGATGGTCTAAAGCACAATACCTATCCCTCTGCAAACCATTTTCTTTCTTACGTCTCTAGTTCATCATAGGTTAACAGCTTTATTTTTTGTAATTACGTTATTCAGCATGAATAACACTTCTCAAAATGCAAGCTTCACTCCAGCAACAAAGAAGAGGATACATATATTTTTTTTTCTCTTCATTAAATCTGTGTATTTAATAAACAAATTATTTTTTTTCTCCATTAGGAATTTTTCCTCCATTTTCTTAAAACAGTTTTTACTTTTCATATAACTCTTTGCTATATAAGAACATTGTGGGAGCAATTTTGCCAATGAGTAAAAGAAATGGGTGAATTTAAAGACCAATAACTTGTTTCTTTAAAGGAACTTGATAAATACCAGTACTTGTAAAGTCCAGCAAAGTACATCTAATGCATCCAATAAAATCAGTTCTGTACAACATGTTATTGAGTAATTAGTGTTTAAACCATGAGTTCTACTTCTTATTAGTCATCTTGATGCTCAGATTGCATAAGCTAAATTGATTGCTTAAGGAGCCACAAATACCATAATCACAAATTTTATAGTTTTATGTAGGATGTTATGAAAAAAATTGCCTCATTGTCTTCAATGTGAAACAAGATTACTTTTCCCTAAGCAATGCAGTAGAAGGTACATAAAATCAAGTACGTGAAATCATTGGTTCCCTAATGCCACTGTTCTCAGCAGAGATAATTTCTTCATTCAGTTCATAAATTCTCTTGCTTGTTTGCATATGTAGCTCTCCCACAGAACTTCACTCCACTGATCTAATGTTAGATGTTGGTTCAGCTCTGTTTTTTCTGACTGAAATATAATATAAGTTGGCAGCATATAAAGATGGATCCAATATCTTTACTAGTGGCTTTTGTACAGAGATCAATCAAGATCCAACCAGATTTCAGTAATTTGTTTGTTCCCTGATAATTCCTTAATACCTCCCTACTCTTTGAGAGAGCTTGTCTGATTTCTCATCATGTCAAAAAGGAAATGTTCTATGTGTTTCTACCTTTATATATGTATCTCTTCTCAAGGGACAGAACATATTCGTCATGAGAGAAGCAATGGGTAAAAATTGGCAGAGTTAGTCATTTACTGTTATTTACTTATATTATTGTTGTGTTTAAGAAGCCCCGACCATATCTCTGTCCAGAACAGAAGAGAATGACAAAGGTACAACTGCACAGTGAGCAGAAAGAACATGTTACATGATTTCTACCCATTCTTCTAACAAGTAATTAACTATCAGCTATTCTAGAAAAAGGATGTTGTGGTTTAGCCCTGGCAGGCAGCTAAGTGCCATACAGCCGCTCGCTCAGTCTCCCCAAGTGGGACAGGGGAGAGAATTGGAAAGGTAAAAGTGCAAGAACTCATGGGTTGAGATAAAGACAGTTTACCAGGTAAAGCAAAAACCGTGCATTCAAGCAAAGCAAAGCAGGGAATTCATTCACCACTTCCCATGGGCAGGCAGGTGTTCAGCCACTGCCAGGAGAGCAGGGCTCATCACGCGTAATGGTTTCTTGGGAAGACAAATGCCATCACTCCCAATGTCCCCCGCTTCCTCCTTCTTTACCCCACCTTTCATTTCTGAGTATGATGTCACACAGTATGGGACATCCCTTTGGTCAGTCTAGGTCACCTGTCCTGGCTGTGTCCCCTCCCAACTTCGGGTGCACCCCTAGCCTCCTCGCTGACAGGGCAGCACAAGAAGCTCAAAAATCCTTGGCACTATGTAAACACTGCTCTGCAACAACCAAAAACATCACCACTATTTTCATCAAAAATCCAAAACACAGCCCTGTGTGAGCCTCTACGAAGAAAATTAACTCTGTCCCAGCCAAAACCATGACAAAAGACTAACTCTTATTTTGTATTCAGTCAACTATATGCATTTAATTTTTTTGAACATAAGTGACTGATATTAATTAATACCTTGAACTCATTCTTCTTTGGCTTACTACGAACAAAAATATATATACCAAGTACTCATAATTTTGAAATAACTTCGGTTATTTCCTTCTATACTGCTTCTGTATTTTTCATGTCCATATAAGAATTTTTATACTAGAAGAGGACTTATTTGCTTTCACTAAAGATTGCTTTGCAAACTTTTCAGAACTTTTCATAAATTTGAAAATTATCCCATTTATCTTTTTATTATCAGGCTGTCATCTAAATAATTTTTATTACTGTTTTATTTTTTATTATTTCTTGAGTGAATTAAACTGTTTACAGCTTAAGTTAAGCTTCCATTTATCAATCTACAACAAAGAAACTCTTCAGTAATCTCCTGTTACTTTGAGGATTGTATCAGTTTCAATAAACTTGACCTTTCTACTAATTTTAAAACATGCACATATCAAAGTTTTGACCTTTGAGATTACTCCAAGCCAAAAACAACAACAACAACAACAAAACAAAAAAACTTGCATTTTCACCATTTTTGTGTCACAAAGAATTTCTCAGTCCATTTGGCTCATAAGGGAATAAAATGGTTGTAATGTTCCCTTCTTTCATCTTCTTCTTGATTCCTTTTATGGAAAAAAAAA
Source organism: Chauna torquata (assembly GCA_013399475.1). Taxonomy (NCBI): domain Eukaryota; kingdom Metazoa; phylum Chordata; class Aves; order Anseriformes; family Anhimidae; genus Chauna; species Chauna torquata. Next base: position 49,283 of record VXAL01015727.1, read on the forward strand.
AGTAAAAAGATTTAGGAATACACTTAGAAAACAATTAATGCTATGAATAGCTAGTTTTCACATCTCTCTTCTCCATAAATTAAATTTTGAGGTTTTCCTCAATGGTAAGTCAGGTTCAAAGTCAGTAGAAACCTGTCCAGCCAAGTTCTGCAGTCTAGAGAAGACTCTTTTTTTTGTTCGTGTTGTTGTCATAATGAACAGTAAAGTAGTACTTTGGTCATTTGTAGTAATTTGCAGGTTTCTTTACATTACTGTGTCTTCTAACTTGCTTTCCTCCCAACGAGTACTCAGTTTCTTCCACTGTAACATATATACAATTTCAAATTTGTAGTCCTTAAAATGTCATGGATGCTATTATCCCCTCATCACTTTCCATAATTTTATTTATATTAATTCAATATAGTTGTTTTTACTTTTGTTCATTTCACATTTTTGATAAATGGTGGTATTCACCCAAACTGCAGGGCTCATCATTCAAAAGCATAGGATTTTAGAAAGGCTTCATCAAAGTCAAATATCTAGTCCAATGTATCATAAGTGTAGGTATTTGTGATTTTTCTTGTAGTTTTCTCTTTGGTACTCTGTGACGCAGTCAGAGTAGCCTGCCCTATGGAACAAAAAGAAGCACTTTCCTATCCAGTGCTATCTCACCAAGTTTGCAAACAGCCATCCAGAATGAGATGTATAAATCTGGCTGCATTTCTGAACAAAATGCTCTTTGAATTTCTCAAAAGAATAATCTATTTTAATTTGAAAACATGAGAATTAGAAATTTATGTTGAACTCATGGAATGATTTCCAACCAAAAGGGTTATTTCTGTCTATGCTGTTTGTTTTGAAATATTTTATTGCGAGTTTTAATTTGATTCCAACATTTATCTAAATCAAAGTTCAAAAAAGAAAAAGAAATCTACAAAAACTGAATGAAACGTGTTAGTTTGGATGAAAATAAAATATTCGATTTCATTCAAACTCTTGTTATTACTTAAAGTGTTTCGATTTTATTTTCTTGTGTTTGTTTTTTCTTCCAGTCAGAGAAAATAATATTATTTGTTTTCATTTTAAATTTTCAATATGTTTATGGAACTAAAAACTCAATGATTTGAACAGCTCTATTATCAGCTTCTTTATCTTCTTTACCTAAATTCAGGTGGTAACTATCTGAAATGAAATTTAAACTTCTGACCTGGAAAGCTTTCAATTTTTTGTAGCTTACATGATGATCTTTCATTTACTGGGTATTCATAAGAGATTTTATCACAAGCCACTTTTTGGATTTTAGTTAAGTTTTGCACTAGTATAGACACTAAAGATTCTCCAGCTTTCTGTATCTATCCTCATGCCTTTGCTTTTGGTATATATTTTATGTTATTTTTTCTCTAATCCAAATTAGAATTGCTTTATAAATTTGAAAAACAAATATCATAGAATCATAGAATCATAGAATCGTAGAATGGTTTGGGTAGGAAGGGACCTGTAAGGATCACCCAGTTCCAACCCTGCTACCATGGGCAGGGACACCTTATACTAGACCAGATTGCTCAAAGCCCCATCCAACCTGGCCTTGAACGCTTCCAGGGATGGGACATGCACAACTTCTCTGGGCAACATATTCCAGTGCCTCACCACCCTCATAGTAAAGATAGTAAAGAATTTCTTCCGAATGTCTAATCTAAATCAACCCTCTTTTAGTTTAAAACCGTTGTCTTATCACTACACTTCCTGATAAAGAGTCCCTCCCCATCTTTTCTGTAGGCCCCCTTTAAGTATTGAAAGGCTGCAATAACGTCTCCCCAGAGCCTTCTCTTCTCTAGACTAAATAACCCCAACTTTCTCAGCCTTTCCTCAGAGGAGAGGTGCTCCAGCCCTCTGATCATCCTCGTGGCCCTCCTCTGGACTCACTCCAACAGGTCCATGTGCTTCTTATGCTTGGGGTCCCAGAGCTGAACACAGCACTCCAGGTGGGGTCTCCTGAGAGCAGAGAAGAGGGAGTGAATCACCTCCCTCGACCTGCTGGCCACACTTCTTTCGATGCAGCCCAGGACACGGTTGGCTTTCTGGGCTGCAAGCACACATTGCCAGTTCATGTTGAGCTTCTCATCAACCAACATCCCCCAGTCCTTCTCCTCAGGGCTGCTCTCATTCCATTCTCCACCCAGCCAGTATTTGTGCTTGGGATTGCCCTGTCCCAGGTGCAGGACCTTGCACTTGCACTTGTTGAACTGCATGCTGTTCACACAAGCCCACCTCTCGAGCCTCTCAAGGTCCCTCTGGATGGCATCCCTTCCTTCCAGCATGTCAACCTTACCACTCAGCTTGGTGTCATCCACAGACTTGCTGATGGTGCACTCAATCCCACTGTCCATGTCATTGATAAAGATATTAAATAGTACTGGTCCCCGTGCTGATCCCCAAGGAACGCCACTCGTCACCAGCCTCCACCTGGACATCAAACTGTTGACCGCAACACTTTGAGTGAGACCATCCAACCAATTCCTTATCTAGTGAGTGGTCCATCCATCAAATCCATGTCTCTGCAATTTAGAAATTAGAATGTCATGTGAGACAGTGTCAAATGCTCTGCACAAGTCAAAGTAGATGACATCAGTTGCTCTTCCCCTATCCACCAATGCTGTAATCCCATTGTAGAAGGCCACCAAATTTGTCAGGCATGATCTTCCATTAGTGAATCCGTATCCAAACTGGATCTTTGAAAAATAACAGAAGTTTTAATAAATCAAACTGCAATAGATTCTGGCAATCTCACAGAATCTCTCTCCTGAAAAGGTAAAGGTTATTAAACTCTTCTGACAAAGGCTATGACAAGCAGCCTAAATGTAAGAGTAGCTCCATTAGCAGCAGGTCCTTTTAAAAATGAGTATAATGTGTAAGTGAATATGCTCCAGATTTCCTTTCTATACAGCGCCATCTTGAGAGTAATATATCATCTCAACTTCTTCTTGTGATGATGTATTACTCAAATACATCATCAGCCTGAACAGTGTTTCAAATGATTTATAAGACTAGTAAATCATTAGAGTGAGGTACACCAATGTTGTATTATTCGAAGATAGTGCCATATGGGTACGAAGGTTTTAAGAGCATATTCAACAGAATAACAGAACAAAAAGCATAAAGCAGAAGTTCACACTATGCATAAGGCTGCTGCCCTGAGACAGCAGAAGAGTCTTAATTCCAAATGAGCTCCAGAAAGGATATAGACTACTGCTCCTCCTCTTTCATGACTCAGTCTGGATGCCACTGGATAATGAGGAACTGTACATGATAACTTCTAAATAAGACACATACAAGAGAAGAATCCTGAGTGGAATAATGGGCAGTGGGATCCTGGTGCTTATCCTTACTAAAATCTGTGTAGACTTTTGCATCTTAAATACCAACCTGCAATAGAGGAAAGAAGGAATGTGTTTGTGTGTGCACAGGTGTGGGTGGGTAGGAGTGTGTGAAAAGAGTAATAATGAGCTGGTTTCTGTTGCTTTAGAATGTAGTTCTGGGTCATTCTTTTAAACTGCAACAAAATCAGCACACTAAGAAAATTTTCTCAATCCTGCTTGTGGTTACATGAACACACCAAAGTCTTTCAATACATAGCACAATATAGGAGTTCATGAAAAAGAATTTGGCCATAAGAACTTGACAGTAGCTAGGAAAGCTAGAAGTAACTGTAATAGCACATTTTATAGCCTTTTATTTCTTGCTATTGTAAATTACTTCTTTCTCTACTATAGGCAGACAATACAGATCTAGTTCTCTTATAAAAGTACTGTCAAGGAAAGAAAAATGAGGAAGCCTGGTATGACTAACACTGACATTTTAGTTACATTTGAAGGTAGCAGTTTCTGTATACAGCAATGCCCTATTAGGTGTTACATAACTTCTTTAAATAAAATACACTACATAACTAGATTAATTCTGCTGAAATATATATACCTGGGGTGAGTGGGCCAATTTCTTCCTAATCCTACAACTTTTATTTCAGATCACCTAGGAGCCTGAAAGTTTCCTTTCAAGTGGCTTGTCACAGCTCTAACAATGGTCCTGCATTGCGTAAAAATATTGGATAACAGTAAGAGAACTGTTCATGCACACATATCTTAACCTTTCTGGTGGGGCTCTGTGCATTATTTCTTCAGCAGAGACAATAATTAAAAGCATTTACTGCATAACACATGAATATGCATTTCCGTCTAGGAAATCTTGGAAAGAAAAGCAGTAGTCTTACCAAATGTATTTGGTAGGTCAAAGCCATGGTTGTAATGTGGAGTTTTGTAGGTGGTTTCTCAGAATGGAAGGAGGAAAGAAAGCTTAACTGTGACAGGCATTTGATTTCTCCAAGCTAGATATTTAACATTTGTTGACATTTAGCATTTCTTTTAAGAAACACAATGTTTCTCATGTGACCAGTTTTCTGAAACTGCTCTAGTTTCTTCTTGTGATATTTCCCCTCTCCCCGCAGAAAACAGCTAATTCAAAATTCCACTCATTCAGCTTTATGTGAGTGGGAGAGATCGACACACTCTATTCTGCACTGGTGCGACTTCACCTCGAGTATTGTGTGCAGTTTCAGGCACCACAATACAAGAAGGACATAAAACTATGAGAGAGTATCCAAAGGAGGGCTACAAAGATGGTGAAGGGTCTAGAGGGGAAGACAGATGAGGAGTGGCTGAGGTCACTTGGATTGTTCAGCCCACAGAAGAGGAGACTGAGGGGAGGCCTCATGGCGGCCTGCAGCTTCCTCACGAGGCGAGCGGAGGGGCAGGCGCTGATCTCTGCTCTCTGGTGACAGCGACAGGACCCGAGGGAACAGCATGGAGCTGTGACAGGGCAGGGTCAGGCTGGGTGTTAGGGAAAGTTTCTTCGCTGAGAGGGTGGTCGGGCACTGGAGCAGGCTCCCCAGGGAAGTGGTCACAGCACTGAGCCTGCTGGAGTTCAAGAAGCATTTAGACAACGCTCTCAGATGTATGGTTTAATTTTTGGGTGGTCCTGTGTGGAGCCAGGAGTTAGATTCGATGATCTTTGTGGGTCCTTCCAACTTGGGATATTCTATGATTCTATGATAACATCCAAAGCTATTTGAGTACCCATTGGAATTGATTTCAAATAAGTTACTGTATGAAAATGTGGCCTATATTTAATTATTGGAGTTAGTTATTGTAAGAAAAAAGTACAGTTTTCTTTTAAATCTCTGTATTCATTTCATACGTGGCATTAGCAAGAATTTTTGAAGGAAATAATTGAAGAGCAAGTAGCTATTTCTCCTCCCAAACATGAAAAACTCTATTAAGAGTCCTATTTTGGTTTAGAGCGAAAAATGAAATAAAGTTATAATCTAATATCAATCCATAATTTTCCTATTTTATTTGAGTTTACTAGATCAAAATAATTTTGCAGGAATCACCTGCATTTCTGAAAATCTAAGTTTTATTTGCATCAATTGCAACACCTTTCAGCAACATTACATTTATGTTGTGTCATTGTATAACTAACAATGCCTTAAATTATATTTGTCCCAGACCTAGAATTTGAAATAATCGAGTTTATCTGGAGCTACACACATTCTGAGTTAGAAAATTTGTCTGCTTGTCTGACTGAGGCTCTTCCAAAAAATTTGGGCATGTATACATATTTCAATGTAAGTTATTCTTAAACCCCAGAAAAGATAATTTAGAACTTTAGTCTCAGCATCTATCTTGTTCATATATCTTTGATAGAATTAATGAGAAAAAAATGCATTTCTACCTTCAGAGTTTTTCTGCCTTTTGTAGATAGTTGGAGATAGAGAGAATGACTTAATATTGCTTATGTGAACTTTTAAAGGGGCTTCTGAAAATATCAGTATATTTTTAATAGTTTTCTTTAGCTGAACTTTTTTTTTTTTTTTTTTTAATAGCAACAATAGCTGCATAAAAGGTGAAAGAACTTAAATCCAAGATAATTTTGTCTTGGAGTACAAAGGAGCTGGAATTTCATGTCTAATGATTTGCTATATACATACAGAGAAACAGACAGACAGAAACAGAGAGAGTTCAACTGTAACCTCTATCGCCTTTTGTTATCCTGTGTAGTTAAAATAATAACAAGCAGAAAGAATAGTAATTCCATGAAGATTCAAGGTCAGGATCTTCCAATCTTTTCCAGGAAAATCATAAATTATCAGAGACGTTATAAAACATATACTATATAGAATGAGAACACATAAAAGAAATCAGATTTGAGTCTTTTTGAATGTTTACATCTTCTAATTTGACTGTATTTGTGTTTTACTGAAAAATCATCTCCTTATTAGAGAAAGAGGTTTAAAATAATTTACACTATTGTCAGTGGATCTCTAGTCACTATAGCTAGTTTTTGCTAGACCAGAAATGTTCTCATATTAAAGCTGATCTCCAAAACAGATCAGATAAATTCTATAAACATCTATATCATTCTTTGTAACAGGTTAGTAGAAGGAAAAGAAGAATCATTGTCCAGTCTGTTGAACATGTTAGGTGTCTGGATACACAGGAATAATGGAGAATGTGGAGATAAAAATCTTTGTGACTTAAAGTATTTTTGCCTTGCTGGATTATTGATACAGAAAGTATTACTTATTGAGAAAGGATACGAAGGTAAAAATAGCAAGGTGTAAGCAATCAGTCTGAAGTCTGAAATGGAGTGGAGATAGACTACCAAAATTCTTGGTCATGTTAAGACCAAGAAAGAAGTTAAGAGTGTTGCCATTAGAGGAAGGGGAGTGTATTTTAACCAAAAAGTGAAGGTGATAAGATATGAAGACCCAGAAGGGCCAAAGGAAAGTAGTAATACAGAATTTTAATAAGGTAGAAAATATACAGCAGAAAACAGACCATCCAGAAAGTTTTTAGACTGTATTGGTAATTGTTTTTAAGAGAAAGCTAAGAAAGCTGTAGATGAGATGTTATAAACACAGAAACTTCATGGAGAAACAAATCTAACGGAAAAAGGAATTCTGAAGAGTATAACAGGCATCACGAAGGCCAAAATGGTAAGTTATACCAGAGCAGAGGAGAAATAACAAATGTAATACAATACTAAGCTGTGCACGTCAGGAAATCTAATTTTCTGAAGCTTAAGAGGCAAGCATATAGAAGGCAGAAATCAGAAAGAAAAACAAATAAATAAAAATAAAATTAGTTGGGATGAATATGAAATAAAAGTCTGGAGTCGAAACCATAAAGTACAAGTCAAGTACATAAAGTACAAAACCATAAACTTGCACTTAATAAGTGGCAGAAGAGGTAAGAAAGTCATTTTGTAAGAGGTTTAATGACTAGAGGAAGGCCCTAAGAAGAGCTGTTCCCTTACTGAAGTAGGGAACTGAAGTGTTTAATTATTTTCTGCTTCACGGTTCCCTGAAATGTTAGCCGATCATCAGTAAATTACAACAACAGAGACGTGGAAACATAGCCTAGAATAAATTCTAATAAGTTTGATGGTTTCAGATTTCTCAGATTCTAAGAAATTTGTGCTGACATGTTTAGAAGGCTGTCTGAAGCTATCTCAGAACCTTTAACAATTATTTCTGAAAACTAGTGACATTATAAAACTCTGAAGATCAGTCAAATATTGGCTGTTATTAAAAAGAAGAAAAATCATGCAAGAGAATTTTAGACCAGACAGCCTAAGAGTAACTCTTTCAGAAAAAAAAAAAAAAAAAAATGGTTGACTAACTCTTAGCACAAACTGTTGTTATGAATGTAAAACAAAGACATGGGTAACAGACGAAGCAGAATTGTCAGGAATAAGTCGTGTCATGTAAAATGGACTAATTTTCATTTCCAGTAAGTAATGAATTATGAAGCACATTCTCATAGGCAAATTGACAAGACAGCTTAGATGAAACTTTACTTAGATGAGGAAGAAATAACTTAGGAAATGGTATTCAGAGAATACTTGTAAATTGTTCACTGTCAAAGATGCATTGGAAGATGCATCTGAAAGAGTCATTGGAAAACACGTTCCATAGGTGTCTGCAAGAATCTGTTCTGGATTTGATGATATTCAATAATTACATCTATAATGTAGATACATTATCCTTATTATTTGAAGACAGCATTAAGCTGGGAGGAGCTGTGTTTGAGGACACTACTGGATTTATAATGTTATAAAATATAAGATGACCTGAGCAAAGAAAGTGAGAACCTCTGTTAGGTCAGAATAACCAACAGCAAAATATAACCTGGTTAAACACCTGTACTGCAGAAAAGGATTCAGAGCTTATAAAAAATCACAGGCTGAATATGAATCAAACTACCTCACAATGCTGTGAAAGGGCAGACATTACACTGTGACACATAAAGGTATTTGTAACTCTTTAAAAGCACAGTTTTCAGGCTTGGATATAAAAAATCAGGCTCCTAAGCCCCGGGATTGAAAGCAAGACCTAATGGCTGTTTGTCAGCATACAATATATTTTATGACAAACATATCACACTTCTTACAAATTTAACATGCAGCTGATCTGCTGATAATCAGTCCAGCAAGTATTGTGTATCACTAGCTGTTAGGTTCAAGCTGTATCCAGGGTCTTCTGAATTGCGAAGACAGCCTATTCTGTAAGACAGAAAGAATCCTTCAATTGTAGGGCCTCAGCTGGAGTACTTACATTCAAATATTGGTCATATGTCTCATAAACAAATGAAAATAAACAAAAGAATTAGTGGAAGAACAGCAGTATTCAGAATCTCAGAAAGCATCACTTAAAAGGAAGATGTTAGGGAGTTAGAGTTTAGTTTGAAGAGGACAATACTGAGAGGAGACAGCAGTCTTCAAATAAGTGAAAGGTTTATGCAAAGAAATTGTCTACTACACATAGAACAAGACTTAATGGGCTTAGATTTTATCAAGGGAGATTTAAGTTATACATTAAAAAATATCCTAATGGGAAGGACAGATAAGCAGGAAAATAGGATGCCTAGGGAGATTCTAGAACCTCTATCATTAGACACATAATTATTGGGAATAATTTAGATATAGTTGATCCTGCCCTGCAGCAAGTTAACAGATGAAATGCTCTCCACAGGTCCCATCTCATTGTATTTTCCGTGAGGCTGTGCATCTCTCTGCTCTCCATGGTATGTACATTTACACATTTTATGTCTGCCACACCATCATTCCTGAAATCTAATCCTGCTTCCAGCCTTATTTATCCTTTTTTGGCTGCAAGGCCTATCATAAAATTTAAATACATTGGTTAAAAAAAAAGAAAAAAGAAAAAAAGTATAAAGTAAGGAAAAAAAGAAAAGGGTAGAGAATAACACAACCTGTAGAGCATGGAAAATCTTTCACACTTTCACAGGTTCTCTCTATAAACCTTTAGCTTCATTTCAGCACAGGTAAAAAACAAAATCATATTATTACTTCCTATATTATGAAAAGTGTGAAGAAAGAGAAGGATGTTTGCAATAAGTGGTTGTTTTTGTTCTTGTCCAAAAATGAAATATATCAAAATGCACAGGGCTGGAGCACTAATTTGCCATAGTTCTCTGCCAGCTGTTACTGTGTAAGGTGTATTATCTTTCTGTACCTTCAAAAAGACCGATTCTATCAAAAGCCTCAGTCAAGAGCTTTAGTGAACTGCATCCTCCATCATTTCCCAAGTTTATCACATTTTCAATATATTTCCTAATGTACTGATGAAACCAGGCACAACATATTGTATTCTTACTGCGTGAAACCCAAGATCTCCTAAAAGAAATATACTTTTAAAAAACAGTCTTTAAAAATAGTATTTTTTTTTCAATTTAAATAGTTCAGGTATGCCTCATGTTAGTAAATAGGACCACAGAAATCATCTTCCTTATTTTTCTCCTCACTGACAGCCCTTCCTCTCTCCTTTTTTAAAATGAAATCTTTAAAAACATATTCATTCAAAATTGAAAGAGAAGAGAAAAAGGCTCAGTCGTTCAAACTGTCTCTGTATAGGAGAAAAAAGATACCCTGTACAATAAGAAAAACATATATCTAATGAAATGCAGGGAAGAATTTGTTAAAACAATGTTTATAACATTTACATAACTGCATATTTCCTTTGTTTTAAGATAAAGAGTACTATCTAGAGACTCCTTGAAAATCATTTTATGCACGCTTGTGGCTTTGTTAGTATATACTTGAATAGATTTTTTTTCTCTATACCTTTAGATCTTTTGATTAAAAAAGAAGAGGATTTTTTTTTGCCACATACTTCAGCAATATCAGGATTTCACAATATATAAGCATTCTGTAGCACTTTTTGTGGTTTGCACAGGCTCATAAATCTTCCTTTCAAAAGTTCATGTCTAGACATAAAGGTTTGAGAGATGAATGAGATAAAACTTTTTTTAGAAACACAGTATTTAAATGCTTTGAAACTTCACAGGATTTTAGGAAGAATTATGATAGAATTTGCCTAATGAAGGGGAAAACAAGATAGGGAAGGAAAAATTAGTCATTTCAACATTTTTGAATGTTTCAATTTTTCAATATAAATTTTTATTTTTAATTTGAAGATATTATTTTAAACTTGGCAAGCTTTTTAAATGCTTGAAAAAGCTTAGTAACAAGAAAAAAATCAACAAATGAAATATGAGGGAATATAAATCAGATACAATTATACTACATTATCTTTTCCTGAACATTAGTTTGACTCTTTCCTTATATCATATATTTGCAACATACATAACATTTTTAAGAAGGAAAAAGTGAAAAGGCCTGTTATATTAAACATTATATTAAAATGAATAAAGGTTTTAAAATCACATTATGAAACACCAGATTTCGTTCTGATCTTTTCCAAGTATTAACATGGGATGTTGTGTGTAGGTAGACAGTTGCAATAATAAAGAGAATAAATAACTTCAGTGAAACGTGAGAGAATGTACAGGTTAGAGGGAAGATTGCTTTCAGGAGTGTTGGCAGAGACAGTGAGAGTTATCATAAATTGGGTTTATTTATTTATTATAGAAATTAAGATGAAGTAAGATGAAGGGTTATTGAGATTGCCAGCATGAACTATAATGTACCAAGGAAATCTTTTTGAAAGCTTCAGTATGTGATAGTAAGTATTAATACATCATTCTGGAGAAAAAAAGAAATCTTCGTAGTTAAGAATATTTTAATGTACCTTGCCACTTCAGAATATTTAGTATCAGATTATTACTTGGCTTTTGCTTTTTTTTTACATAAACTCAGTATGCTTTTCCTTATATTATGACAAACTGTAAGATATAATCATTAGTAAACTTTTCTAGTGGGGATCTATCTAATTTATCTGTAAAGTCCCATGAACACCCTTGATATTAAAGAATTGATAAATATTCATAACAAACTCAGGTCCTGGTCTAAAGGATTTTGTGGGTGGTTGCATAAAGAAATGAATAGATGGGCAAAGGCCTATACCTCAGAGGACAAAAGTAATGAAACAGGTTCATGAACCTGAAGCTAATGTCAAATAGCAGCATTGAAAAGGTAAATGTTGCAGCAGAGGTTGGTAGATTGAGTTTTGGTGAAGGCAGGAAATACTTCCAGGCAATGCAGGACCAGCTGTCCTCCTTTTTTATCATGTGTAGCTGCGAGGAGCTCTGTGAAGGACCCATGTATAATAGAATGGGTACCTATTCTCTTACAGTGAGCATATGAACAATTTCTACTGATGGACATTTTGAAGTATAAATAGAACCTGAGCTTATCTTTCCTTTAATCTCACCGTTGTGTCAGTTCTCTAGATATGACTCATTGAATCATATCTGCCGCACACCTTTCATGAAACTTATTAGGCCCCACTTTGAAATGTAATCACCATGGTAGGGAGCACGGAGGTTCTTTGCAGCAGAAAATTATTCTCTCTGGCCTACTTTGGCAGTTCAACCATATCAGTTCCATAGTCTTAATAAGTAAGGATGATGCTGTGGTCAAGAGAGAGAGATAGACTTGTTCCCATTGAATTCCTAGCTGTTCTATGGTCTTGCTATTTGGGGGAAAAAAAAAATCTCTTTTTTTGATATTAGATCTCATAATAGTTTTCCTAATACAGGTGACAGGGAGTATAGCATCATATCATCATATCATCACCATTACCTTCATAACAGCTGCTTTGGGGTCTGTGGAAAGAGAGGCAAGAATAATTTGTTTGTGTATGTTTCTGAACACATTTGGGCCTGTGTGTGCATGTCTTAGGACATGCTGTCATGTCCAAGTATAAAACCCATCATTATGCTCTTGAAATAAACTTTACTCAGTAAAAGAATTCTCTTTCTCTACCAGAAAGGTTGCTCTCACAGGTTATCTAACTTTGTTTCTGAAAATACATTCCCTTTCATACCTCACTGAATACTGTTTCTTTCTCTCTGACATGCTGCTTTCATTCAGGCATAGATTGCTGCTTAGTAATGTGCCACAAAAGGCTCATTACCATTGAAGAGTGAGAGTTTTCATTTTACAGTCCTATATTATGGCACACTTTTCCCACTCCCATCTGCTCATGTAAATCCTGAGAAAGTAATATCTCTGCCAGAGAAAAGTTATTTACTTGATCTTTTGGTTTAGTAATTGTTTAGTTATTGTATAGTTTCCATTGTTTTCTCTCACAAACAGTATTTCTCAAGTAGCCTGAGTTATTAATTACAGAAGTGCTTCCAGGTGTCTATGGCAACTTAAGCACTCTTTAAAAAAAAGAAACTGCTTTATATACCGTTATGAGAGGTTGTCTCTGTGGAGTTAGAAAGCAACTTCTGTACAAGACCTCTTAGTCTTGGTAGCATTCAGTTGCCTCACCTTCAACAAGATATCCAAGTTGGAAAAGCTCTTTCCTTATTTAACCTGACCTAGAAATAACCCCAATGTACAAGGAAATGTACATTTAATCAACTTGTAGTATTTCTTCTGTCAGGATGAAGTGTGTCTGGCAAGGAGAAAGCTTATTACAAAGACAACCTGTAATTCATATAAGGTACTTTAGTATCTCAGCACTAAGCACTAGAGCACTAAGGAGTATTGCACTTGCAGCACAAACCCTGGACTTTCTGGGGAAGTTATATGAAAAATACAGCAGTTTTGATAGAAGTGTGCTGTGGTTGTGTGTCATTCAGAACTATTATCATGTCTGCCATCAATGAAACCCTGGAAAGAGAGAACTTGTAATAAAAAATAAAATTAAAAACAAACAAACAACAACAACACTAAAAAGTCTACTGTACATGCTAGACAGTGCATCCATTTCAGAGAGAAATATTCTGTCATACTCCTGGATTTGGACTTTTTTGTCTAGTTTATTTACGTGGTGAGATCATTTACATGCCTTCCCTTTTACAGTAATTCCTTCTTTCATAATGCTAACCTATTAAACACTCCTCAAAATCTTACTTAGTACTCTCCCAGAGGCTTAACAGAATTACTAAAGTAAAACTGAATCTCAGAGGTGAGAGAGAATCTCAGGCTGTGTCTCCTTTTATCTGGAATATGTTGTTAACCCTTTGTGCTTCTACTTAGAAAGCCAATTACATTCTTAAAGTACCAGATTAAAGGTTAGTAAATCATCTCTTCAAAATTAGTCTGAAACATAAAATACCTATGCAGTGAACTGAAGATCAGAAAATCATTACAGATTCACTTTGTGTAAAATCTAGCAACATACTGTGTCTGCTAATTAATGAGTGTTTAACCAAGATGAATTATAGGAGCTCTCTTATGTAAGTCAACATGACAGTCAGATTTCTACCAAATGAATTCATTATGGTCAGTGAAAGAATAGCTAATGAATTTGGAATTCAGGATCTATTACATTAAAGATAATCCCTAGGGAAATATTCGAGTAAAGTCATGTAGAGATTTCACTCCAAACGCAAATCAAATGAAAAAGGACAAGCAGGCTAAGCAGACATGATACACTGTTAATTCCTTGAGAGGCAGTGCTAGGTATTACGAAAGGGAAGGAAGGTTCCTTTGGAATTTCTTGATACATAAACAATGGAATAAGTCTTACTTTACAAAAAGTGAGAAGAGGAAGAAAGGGAGCAGCTGATGTCTTGATTGCAAGAAGAAGTATCAAACCATCTGTGAGCCTTGGATTTAGAGAAGATTAAATATAAGTAAAAGATCTGTCACCAGGCTCTCAAAGGTCAGAGTTTAACATTGGGAATCCAGCATGATTATGTGCTAAGGAACTCTATATTTGTG
>VXAL01015727.1:63742-81073 GCA_013399475.1 Chauna torquata
CTTAGGACATGCTGTCATGTCCAAGTATAAAACCCATCATTATGCTCTTGAAATAAACTTTACTCAGTAAAAGAATTCTCTTTCTCTACCAGAAAGGTTGCTCTCACAGGTTATCTAACTTTGTTTCTGAAAATACCTTCCCTTTCATACCTCACTGAATACTGTTTCTTTCTCTCTGACATGCTGCTTTCATTCAGGCATAGATTGCTGCTTAGTAATGTGCCACAAAAGGCTCATTACCATTGAAGAGTGAGAGTTTTCATTTTACAGTCCTATATTATGGCACACTTTTCCCACTCCCATCTGCTCATGTAAATCCTGAGAAAGTAATATCTCTGCCAGAGAAAAGTTATTTACTTGATCTTTTGGTTTAGTAATTGTTTAGTTATTGTATAGTTTCCATTGTTTTCTCTCACAAACAGTATTTCTCAAGTAGCCTGAGTTATTAATTACAGAAGTGCTTCCAGGTGTCTATGGCAACTTAAGCACTCTTTAAAAAAAAGAAACTGCTTTATATACCGTTATGAGAGGTTGTCTCTGTGGAGTTAGAAAGCAACTTCTGTACAAGACCTCTTAGTCTTGGTAGCATTCAGTTGCCTCACCTTCAACAAGATATCCAAGTTGGAAAAGCTCTTTCCTTATTTGACCTGACCTAGAAATAACCCCAATGTACAAGGAAATGTACATTTAATCAACTTGTAGTATTTCTTCTGTCAGGATGAAGTGTGTCTGGCAAGGAGAAAGCTTATTACAAAGACAACCTGTAATTCATATAAGGTACTTTAGTATCTCAGCACTAAGCACTAGAGCACTAAGGAGTATTGCACTTGCAGCACAAACCCTGGACTTTCTGGGGAAGTTATATGAAAAATACAGCAGTTTTGATAGAAGTGTGCTGTGGTTGTGTGTCATTCAGAACTATTATCATGTCTGCCATCAATGAAACCCTGGAAAGAGAGAACTTGTAATAAAAAATAAAATTAAAAACAAACAAACAACAACAACACTAAAAAGTCTACTGTACATGCTAGACAGTGCATCCATTTCAGAGAGAAATATTCTGTCATACTCCTGGATTTGGACTTTTTTGTCTAGTTTATTTACGTGGTGAGATCATTTACATGCCTTCCCTTTTACAGTAATTCCTTCTTTCATAATGCTAACCTATTAAACACTCCTCAAAATCTTACTTAGTACTCTCCCAGAGGCTTAACAGAATTACTAAAGTAAAACTGAATCTCAGAGGTGAGAGAGAATCTCAGGCTGTGTCTCCTTTTATCTGGAATATGTTGTTAACCCTTTGTGCTTCTACTTAGAAAGCCAATTACATTCTTAAAGTACCAGATTAAAGGTTAGTAAATCATCTCTTCAAAATTAGTCTGAAACATAAAATACCTATGCAGTGAACTGAAGATCAGAAAATCATTACAGATTCACTTTGTGTAAAATCTAGCAACATACTGTGTCTGCTAATTAATGAGTGTTTAACCAAGATGAATTATAGGAGCTCTCTTATGTAAGTCAACATGACAGTCAGATTTCTACCAAATGAATTCATTATGGTCAGTGAAAGAATAGCTAATGAATTTGGAATTGAGGATCTCTTACATTAAAGATAATCCCTAGGGAAATATCCGAGTAAAGTCATGTAGAGATTTCACTCCAAACGCAAATCAAATGAAAAAGGACAAGCAGGCTAAGCAGACATGATACACTGTTAATTCCTTGAGAGGCAGTGCTAGGTATTACGAAAGGGAAGGAAGGTTCCTTTGGAATTTCTTGATACATAAACAATGGAATAAGTCTTACTTTACAAAAAGTGAGAAGAGGAAGAAAGGGAGCAGCTGATGTCTTGATTGCAAGAAGAAGTATCAAACCATCTGTGAGCCTTGGATTTAGAGAAGATTAAATATAAGTAAAAGATCTGTCACCAGGCTCTCAAAGGTCAGAGTTTAACATTGGGAATCCAGCATGATTATGTGCTAAGGAACTCTATATTTGTGCTTGTTCAGACTGGTTGACAGAGATGGAGATGAAAAATTCCATTTCTTCCTTCAGTACTGCTATCAGGATTTAAAAGCAGGACTTGCCTTTTAAGTGAAACTATAGCAAACCATTGAGGCCAAACATTCAGATGTGTCAATTTGTGATAATGAATTTACTGAATAAACAAAGTAACAAGCAATTATGATAGGTGCACTCCTGAAAAGACAGAACAGATTAAACTCGTACTAAATACTTAAGACAGGAAAAATCTGCATAACACACCTCCCTAGAGGGGAAAAAAAAAAAAAAAGCATTAATTNTTCAATTTTTCTTTTTTGGGATCAAAACTTTTTTTTAATGAAAACATAAAAAACTATTAAAATTTATGAATGTCTCTCAAAATCAGAGCATGATTGTCCAGTTTATAAATATTAAATATTTTGACCAATGCAATTTTTTTTGTATTCAGTATTTCATTATTTCAAAAAAAAATTAAAATTAAGAAGTAATATTCCATAGGTGCGGATCAATTAGAAATGGTAAAAGTACTATGTGAATATTTCAGAGAAAACTTTAAAGTGAACGTGCCCATAATCGTTAGCTATATGGCATCAAATGGTAAAATTTAAACTACGATTGGATGCTTTTTACAACCAGGGTAGGTGCTTTTGTAAGTTTCAATTTCATTTTTCTCTTATTAAAACAAATAATTACAACTTCTATTGTAACTTTCAATGTCTCTGGAAGCAGCAGTGTCATAATTTTCATTATTTTCTACCTAAGATTCTCAAACAATAACGAGAGGCCCAACAATACTGCTTATCCATTGTAGGAGTCTTAGATGAACCTGTCGATGGCTGTGGCATTTCTTGGACTGAAATTCATTACATTGTCACAACAGTTCAATAAATCAAAAGAAACACATAGGCCCCAAAGGGTAGAGGAGGTTCTTTTGAATACCGTTTCAGCTGTACTCCATGCAATAGAGCCAAAGGTCAAGATTTTCTCACCCTCTGCTCAAATGGTAAAACTTGAGCAGTCATTTGAAATGAGCAATAAAAAACTACAAGCTGTGAGGATGCAGCAAGACACCATACAAATAGACTTAGAGGGCACAGGAAAAAGTACTTTCAGATACTTTAGCTCTGGAAAAGCTCCAGAGCTAAAGTAGCTTTGTGGCTTGCTATATAAAATACAAAATCCACCAGAGTTCCTAGAACTTACAATGGATCCAACTGTTCAGAAGTCTGCAGAAAACATTCCCTGGAAATTATATCATTTTTCAATTTTGTTATTTTGTGTCATTCTTCACCTGTAAGGAAACTCAGAACTGTTAAGATGTTCAAAATTCCTGGTGTATTTAGATTAGGGTATTTTTGCACTGAAATTATAGCTTTCTCTCTCCACTTCAAATCTCCAGAAATGGTGCATTTCAAAATACAATTAAAAGAAATTAAGATAGCAGAGATGAGTACACTTGGGCCCAAAACCGAAACATCTTTCTGGAATAGCTGAATGAAGCTTGTAGAACTTCATATATCTTGATTGTTTTGATAATTTCAAGAGCTGAGCAAATAAGTTTGATGTTGACATAAAACTCTAAGTTGTCTAGTAATAGTTGTCTGCACCTGAATATTGCATCAGCTTGGCCCAGATATGAACATGTGAAATGCAGAGAGCCCTTGGGGTATTGGCTTGGTATTGGACTTGTAAAAGGATGTTGCAGAATCAGACTAGAAAGAGCTCTTAGACTTTAGCTGCCAAAGTATAGCAGATATTTATGTGAATAAGCAGACTGAAATTTTTAATTTAATTAATTAATATAACTAGCAGTTATCCAAATTTAGACAGATCTTTCAGACAGTATATCCTTTATTGTCCTACCAAGTATGTTCCACAAAAAATAAAGGTGGTAGAGTTTTATAACTAAAGACTTATGAGACTTATTCTGACATAATTTCTCTAGTCCTGTATTTGGAAACAATTGACCTGTCACAGAGCTTTAAAAAAAAAAAAAAAAAAGAGCAAAAGATACTCCTGAGGGAAATACCTGCCACAAGAAATTTCAACACATATGATCAAAACTTGGCAAAGATATAAGCAACCTAATAACAAGATTTTGGAATGGGAAGTGTCAGTCAATTTTAATTATATGAGTTCTGTCAGCCCCACCTATAATTAATAGTATTCCACTCTGTTGTTCAGCTGCGTACTCTTTTCCCACATTTATCTAGAATGAGTCATATAGAAACAAAAATAGATCAACATTTTCAAGGCAGATGTTTGAAGTATGAAGGCAGAAGTCTCTATATTTCCCAAAACCGAAAGACGTAATTTTGACATATAATGAATACTTGCTCAGCAGTGTACTGGTTTTATCAGTTCTCAGCTGACTCTTAGGACTGGTCTGAAATGTATGCAATCTTTGACAACTTAGATAGGATTATGGAGGGATAAAAGGACTTTTCTGAGCTTTCCTTGAGGTCATGAAACAGCACTACAGGTGTACATATTATATAAGGCAAGAGCTGATGTATATTACTTAATCCAGCTAATAAAAACAAAAAAAACAAAATTAAAAAAAACAAACAAAACAAACAAACAAAACAAACACACCAAAAAAACAAGAACCTGAACCTTGTATTTAGGACAGATGCAGCAGTTTGTGATTGTCTTGTTGAACTTCATGAGCTTCCTGTTCCATCATCTCTCCAGCTTGTTGATGTCTCCCTGAACGCCTGCCCTACCCTCTGGGGTATCAGCCTCCCTCCCAGGCTGGTATCACCAATGAAGTTTGCCAAGGGTGCATTCCATCCCTTCATCCAGGTTGTTAATAGGGATGTTAGACAGCATTGGCCTTGAATGCCGCTGGTAACAAGTCCCCAGCTAGACTTCATACTATTAAAAGTCAACGTGGAATATTTTCAGGAACACAAGAAATACTTAGGAATCCATCTTCAACAGGTTGCTGAGGAGAAATTTTGCATCCCAACCTACATGAATGTGCATGCAACAATCTGTTTTTACAGCCATTGTTTCATTTTACCTCAGAATTAGGGCCGGAAATAAGCTCACTAGAGGTGAGTGTACTAGCCTGTGTTTCTTCCTTTTTCCGCATCTCCTGTTCCCGCATGGATATTTTTCAACCACTGCAACTACATCTACTACTGTGAAACAGTATCTTTTACAAATAAATAAGGTGTAAGATACTCAAAGACGCAGTGGGACAGGAGATCTCAGAACTGCATCATCAGTAGACTCATGTATATATCCTCTCGTTAATTAACTGGAAAGATTGGTGGGGTAGCAAAATGGACTACAGATTTAGCTTGACTTGTGGGATGTATTTGCCACTTGTCAGCTCATTCATGAATATACATATTCAGAGGTTGTCTGAAGTACAGGATATTTTTTTCTGTAATGCATCACTACACTATATAGCATTTAAGATTGTATTCAGCTCTCTTTTGCAAAAGATTAGGGAATTGGGTATGATCTGGGTTACTACACTACTATTATATTCAACATTTTTCTCCATTTCTTGTTCAAGAGTGAATCTAAAACTGGAATGTACTATAAAAAAAAAAAAAAAGTACTAACATACTATGTTTTGAAACTTGCAATTAGCCGCTTCTGTGCATATCATCTGTTTTTCTATCATTGCTTGTAGGCAAAATTATGTTGATTTTCTCTGTATACATTTGTCTGGAAACTTTAATTATGCTTTACTATCTCACCTTTGGGGAGGGCATAAATCATCTGGATAATATCCTGCATACAGATTTATGCTGCTAATTTGGTTATTTAAGAGCCCTTACTGCAGTGTCCCTTAAAACACATAACTGAAGTGTAATAAATTTTAAGTTTCTAGGAATTTTTGTGACATCATCACTAATTGTAATGATGTGATTATACATCATATACTAGAGTCATAATTGCATTCTAATTATGCAAGGAGAATTATTTATAATAAAACAGGCAATTAGGTGTAATTACACTAATGATGTAAAAGTGCAAGAATTAACTGAAATTGATTTGAAAAGGAACTAGGGAAATGTATACAAATAAAACACATTTGATGGCTGAAAGAAAAAAAGCAAACTTCTCTTTGTTAAACATTAAGTCTTAATTATGTATTAGGAACATCATGCAACAAAATGCCCCAAGGTCATTTTTCCTCCCAGAGCTGCTGTTAAATGTTATCATTCTCTGGCCCTTAAGGAGAATGAGAGGGTTTTCTTTTGTTGTTGTTGGTTTTTTTTTTTTTTTTTTTTCAGATTTGTTCAGCCAGATGGAGACGGAATCTCTTAAGAATGCTTTCCAAAGGAAGAATCTGTGCTTTTCTGTATGGTTAGGTATTACATACTGCAACTAAGTGACACTCATGTTTTTCCTCAAGATAACTAGTTGTTGCATGCAGGTACCTGGAATGTCATTTCTTACTTTCTTTGTCAATATTTGCTTTCTAGCCAGATCACTTTTTTGGTCTCACATCCCTGCCTTATGTCCTTCTTTCCTTGTTTACCACAGAGCATTAGCTAAATCAAAATTACGTTTGGACAAAATCCTTGTCTAGAGTGACCCACCCATGTAATTACATCATGATCTCTAGTAAAGCCTGCAGAACTTTCATCTACTTGGTTTTGTTTGGATTTATCTGAGACAAATTCATGAGCTTTCAGCACAGATTTTTTTTTTTNTTGCAAAGTTTTTTTTTTTTTTTTTTTTTTTGTGTACTTGAATAATGGTTTAAACCAAATATGCTTATGTGAAATGCTTATTAAGAAAGCAAAAGAGTACTCAGCATCATACTCTATAAACAGAATAAATGATATATGGGCAAATTGTTCAGTGTTTCACAGCTAAGGGGAAACTGCACATTTATTGCACACATTGATAATTTCCTGCCACAATAAAATAAACTAGTATATAGCATCTATATGTGTGTGCATGTCTAAATACATTATATATATGTGTATATGTATATGCATATACATATCCATATATATACATATACATATATTTCTAGACATACATATTTCATACACATATAAGTGACCATCTGGAGAGTTCCTGCTGAGGAAGTAGCCACTTACACTCTGAATTGTGAAAGCTGTTGACTCCATCCCCCAACGGTCAATGAGGTTTTTGCCTCTCTAGTACCGGAATGGATGGATTAGGCAGAAATACTTCTTACAAGTATTGTCCTATTGGAACATAATCTCTATCATCCTTTTGTGCTTCTGGTCAGGCCTGGGCATGATGAAATGCTCTTAAATATTACAGAATACTGCAGAGAAAAATAACTTTTTATTTTCATAGTTTTACTTTATTCTAGATACATACACACACAAAAAAAGTTATGAAGTCATGACATGATGATCCATTAAAAAGTACTTGTCAATCTCAGCATGAATCTTTATCAGGCATTTCTCTAGAAAAGTGTGATTTCATTTGTCTTTGAGAAGTGTAACATAAAGAGAAGAGATCTCTCAGCACAGTTTTCAGATCTTGACCAGGGCCCTCCTGACAAGAAATTGAGAACGTATGTTGTGAGTCCAGCCTTGATCTCCTTCACTGTCTTTTTATTTCTCAGACTCTAGAAACAAAAATTGTACTATGGTAGATAGATGGCTGACACCTCTTCTGCACCTTTGCATTTCTCTTGTGAGCCTATACTACATCACACTGCCTTACAGCTTACAGTTGTAGTACAACCCTTATTCTGGGTAGGTACTTTGCTAAATCTCATGTAAGAACAGGGTGTTTGCCTTTAGGTCGAAGCTTTCCTCTGATACTTAAAAGACAGTACTTTGTAAAATGGTAATTTGCTATTCACATAACATAATAACATCTGTTGCAAACACAGCTGAACTTATGGGCTCAGCAACAGTTGTTTAACATAAGAAGTCCAGTTTCTTAAGGAAACCATCTATTCATTGTTCGTCTGTGAGCCCTTTCCTCTCTATCCACTTCTGAACATAACAACCAATTTCAGTTACATTGAAAATGGGAAAGAGATGAATAAGCT
Organism: Chauna torquata; assembly: GCA_013399475.1. Taxonomy (NCBI): domain Eukaryota; kingdom Metazoa; phylum Chordata; class Aves; order Anseriformes; family Anhimidae; genus Chauna; species Chauna torquata. The sequence goes on from VXAL01015727.1 coordinate 71,760, forward strand.
AATTAAATTCTCTTAAAAGTTCTGTCAGCTGGGCTGATGCAAGAATGAAAATTTCTCTCCCTACTGAAATAAAGGCATATATCTGCTACATATTCAACTTGTCAGCCACAAGCTGGTCAGTAGGCACCAAGTATTCTCAGAATAAATGCCTTCTATACTGCCCTTAAAAATAAAGGGGAAGAGGAAGGCTAAGTAAGGAAGGCTCATATCTATAGGAAGCCAGGCTACTTCAGTGCCTGTAGTGTTTCACTACTGCTTGTGAACTCCTTATTGAAGTTAGTTACTTGTTACTTATCTTTTTCACAGGATTGTCAAGTTTCACCGAAATAACTGTCAGATATGCAAACATATGGCTTCTGGGTAAGGTTTCAATTCCAGGGCAACAAGTTTTCTGCATGCATAAGAAAGTCGAAGCTAAGCCTACAGTTGAAACATTACAGACTGAAGCAATTTGTTTAATGATGGAAGTTAAGACACATAAGGGAGTATGAAAGGTACACTGAATTCCCAGCCATTTTCCAAACCTTGTAACAGTGACTTGGTTCCAAATGATACAGAGATTTTTTTTATACTTGTTGGCTTTCAATTTTTGACTTAAAAATGTGATGAGGAAAGGTATTCTTATCCGTGTCTGCTTTACTATCACCAAAAAATTATATTTGTCAGAAGTCACTCCCTAGTGGAGGAAAAGAGCAAATATTTTCCTAAGAGTTCCTTTTATTTAATTCTCTTTATTCCAGGAATACTACTTAACAGTAGACAAATGAAAAGAAATTGTGATAACAGAAACCAAAGACAAAGAAAATTACTGCATAAATGTAAGTGGATTTGAATTTGAAAGAACTCTTTACTCTTACTTCAAATCTGAAAATGTTCTACCTTGAAGGTTTTATTTTTCAATGAAATATACAGATGGATTATGGAGAGGCAAAGAATATTTAATGGAAATCAGGGATGTGTGGAAAAGTAACAATTGAGTAGTGCTGTGTTTTGCCATACATGTGCCTTCTTCATGGAGCCAGTAGTGCTGAAAGGAATTGACATGACTGTGACTCAGCCAAATTGTAATGGACCAGACAGTCTCTCTCTGCTGCAGACTAACTCTTATTTATTTTTAAACTAAGCTGATGCAAGGTTAAGGTTGTGACACAAACTGACAAAAGAATGGACTTTAAAAGTTACAGTTAGCATCTGTGCCTTATCCTTTTACTCTCAGAGCTTAGTGCTGCCCTCTGACCTTCAAGCACAATTTACAATAAAGTTGGTAAAATAAGTGGTTTTGTCCATAAATGGAGTGTCAAATCACTGTTCTATTTCTTAGAGGAATGTGAGTGCTCATTCTGCTGTCCATTTTATCTCATGGGCTGACTTATCTGGTAGGTCAATTTTGTACATAAGTTTGTATAGGGCATGCTTTATACCACTTCATTTTTGAACAGCATACATGTCTCAGTCTTGCAAAGATGGATACAAAATTGACACTAACCAAACACAGTGAAGGACAAAAGTGATAATATACAAGGTTAGGTCAGAAAAAAACAGCCCTCAGCAGCTCTGGGTGAAGTTCTTTTCCTAGTATATTCGCCTTGTTTTTCAGAGTCGATACCACAAGAAGATTTGTAGTCAGAGAAAGCGCAAACAAAGCAGTCATTTCCTTTAGGCTTTGCAAAAAAAAAAAAAAAAAAAAAAAATCTAAGGTATGGCAATCCTGTAACAAACATATCCTGTAGAATTATTCACTACTTGCATTATCGGCAATCCACCATTAGAATATGTATGGAGTATGTAGTAGTATGAAGGTGCCAGAAAACAAGGTACGGAAATATAATGGCAACAAGATCGAATGCATTTGAACAAGAGCTGTGTATAAGCAGAGTGTGATTTAACAGCTGATTGGTTAGGATGGTTTTCTAGGAGGTTACATGACCTGGTCTTCTGTCTTAAATGACTGAGCAGAAAACAGATTAGCTCCAGTAAATGCCATCTTTTTAACTAATGTAATTTCATGACTTCTGTCAAAACCTCATAAACTCGAGCATCTAAGACTGAGAAAATCATAGAATCAGAATCATAGAAACACAAGGTTGGAAAGGACCTACAAGATCATCTAGTCCAACCATCATCCTATCACCATTACTACCCACTAAGCTACTAAACCATATCTTGCAGCACCTTGTCCAGGCGCTTCTTGAACACCGCGAGGGTCGGTGACTCCACCACCTCCCTGGTCAGGCCGTTCCAGTGCCTGACCACTTTCTGAGAGAAAAAGTTTTTCCTGATATCTAATCTAAATTTCCCCAGCCGCAACTTCTGGCCATTTCCTCGAGTCCTATCATTACTTATCTGGAAGAAGAGGCCGACCCCCTCCTCATCACAACCTCCCTTCAGGAAGTTGTAGAGTGCAATGAGGTCTCCCCTGAGCCTCCTCTTCTCCAGACTAAACAATCCCAGCTCCCTCAGCCGCTCCTCATAAGGCTTGTGTTCCATACCCCTCACCAGTTTCGTTGCCCTTCTCTGGACACGTTCCAGGGCGTCGATGTCTCTCTTGTAGTGAGGGGCCCAAAATGTCTGAGTTGAAGTCCCACCCATCCCAGGAGAATTCTATGAGCACTGGATTAAAAGGGAGAAGAAAAAGCAGGAACATCTCTTTTGGAAGCTCACTTTGTAAATGAAGAGTGACATGCAGAGAGCATCTACAGCTATGATTCACAAACAGAAATGGAATTTCATCTGTGTTTTAACCAAATGCTGGTAATGCTTTTGTTGAGTGCAGTTAAAGCTTAACCTTTCCTCACCATTTCCAATGAGGTAGCTTATGAGGTTTCCTTCTGTCCTCAGCGTTTGACGTTATAAACATGGAGGGACCCCAAAGACTGACTTTTGGTCCTGCAAGAAGCTGAGAAGCTGAAGAGCTGAAATACAGCATTTTGTTACTTATCTCTCCCTTTCATGAGCTAAGCCCAGCTGTTTAGATGCGATCGCAATTCTTTTTTTTTTTTCTTTTTTTTTTTTTTTTTTTTTTTTCAGAAACATATTGGCTACAGGGCAAACCTCTCCTTCAGCATCTGTTCAGCATATTATTCACATATTCAGATTTTCCTGCTCACTCAGCATGTTATAGCTTATTATAGTAAGCTATATTACAGTATATTAAATATTCTTCTGGAGAGAGCAGAGGGACTTCACAGGCTTCAGCTATGCTGGGTCCAGCTACAGATGATCCCAAATGTGAAAATTTTACTTTTGATCACTGTGACTTCGGATATCGTTTCTCTTATGTGCATCTACACACTCCAGTCTCAGTACCAAGATAAAGCAGCAAATAGGAAGGTGCATTACATCATGCCATTGTACAAGTGGTTCTATTGAATGGGGAAACCCCATGTGAAGCATTCTGATGAGATATTCAGTATTCAAGCTGGCAGAATAATCATTTTTAGACTTTTGTAGAGCAGTGTGAGAGCATCGATTCAAATGATTTTCACATATTTTCAGTTTGATTTCATTAGAAGACAATCTTTGTGTCTGTGTGCCTGTCTGGACCTTTCTTCTTGCCTCCTATTCTGTGTTTTAACTAAACTATTGGCCAGCTTTGATCAAACAAAAAATAAAATAAAATAAAATAAAANTTTCTTTTCTTTTCTTTTCTTTTCTTTTCTTTTCTTTTCTTTTCTTTTCTTTTCTTTTCTTTTCTTTTCTTTTCTTTTCTTTTCTTTTCTTTTCTTTTCTTTCTTCTTTTCTTTTCTTCTCTTTTTTCTTTTTCTTTTCTTTTTTCTTTTCTCTTTTCTCTTTTCTTTTCTTTTCTTTTCTTTTCTTTTCTTTTCTTTTCTTTTCTTTTCTTTTCTTTTCTTTTTTCTTTTCTTTTCTTTGCTTTTCTTTGCTTTTCTTTGCTTTTCTTTTCTTTGCTTTTCTTTGCTTTTCTTTTCTTTTCCTTTCTTTGCTTTGCTTTGCTTTTGTGGGAATAGCAGGTAGAACTTTACTTGTGAATATCAGTAGGTTGTAAAATCTTCTTGGAAAAAGCTATCTGGCCAAGCATCATAAGCAGAGAGCCCATCTAGCTAACACAATTTACCCATTAAGAGCCACAGTACATGGTAACTCTTTCCTTTGTATCTAAGCCAGGTGCTGCAGAGAAGGTGTTACCAAGGAATGCTATGTAGAATACAGACCTGAAATTGGAGGAGTTTTGTGCTTATTATTTCCCTTATACATAGACAGAATTAAATCTCCCTCCTAATGCTATATAGATCTGGATTGAACACTGGCTTCTTACAGCTGAAGCTGAAATGCAAGTATTTAAAATATACTAGGTGTAGACTACTAGACATAGACTTCTCAAGAAGAATGCAAGTAATTATATGGCAATTTGCAATGTTTTAATTGATTATTCTTCTAACTAAAGAGAATCATAATATTAGTCATGCAATATTTTTGAATTTGAGTTACTTTTATTTTGTCTTACTACTTAAGTTTGAGTTATCTTTTTGTTTGCTTGTTTTGTTTTGGTGTTTTTTGTAAATTCTAAATACTCATAAGTTAGAATCCATATTATGCTTTATCTGATAAGAGTTGCAATGTACTGCATTGTACAAAGAAAGATTGATTATGTACAATCTATATTGTAAGTCTAAAGCATAACCTTACCCTTAACACTGAAGTGTAATTGGTAGTTTAATTCAGTATCTGCATGCTGCTACAGGTTCTAATGGAACTGTTGTTAGGAAAGAAACATTGCTTTCATTGCATCTCTTCCTCTCCATTGTTTTGGCCACACGACCATCTTCACTAGCTAGTTTAAAATAGAGGATCTCTGAAACAAGTTTTTCTTTCTATTTTGCCATAATTTCATTAGCTGATTATGTATATATGCTTTCTGCTTCAGTAAATACTGTTTGAAAAAAAAAAATCTATGATATATGAAAACCTTAAATAGATTATCCTGGAAAAAAATTCTTAAGGATCCAGTGTGAAACCTACTAGCATGTGTAAGTGTGCAGTTATGTGAGCCACTGCGTAAAGCACTCTTGTTGCCCATTACCTTTAGAAGGAATCCTAGGTATCCAACAACATTGCAGGAGGTACATAAACTTGACATATATAAATAAGGCAAATGACAGAATCTATCAGCTCTAATTCCTTCTATATAACCTGGATATATCAACCTCCAGAATACTGTCTGAAAATTAAAAGACAGTTTTCCTGTGGTTTTCAGGTGATAAATATGCAATTTTATTAGATATAGTGAAAAACAAACAAAACAAACAAACAGACAAACAACAACAGCAACAAAAACCTACCTACTTTGGAAGTCTTTCTTTTGCATATAAGTTAGTAAGTTTGCACAGATATACTGATATCTACCTATAGTGTATTTGTTTATCTAAGATCATGAGTGACATAGTGTAAAAAGGGGATTTGTGGGGAAAAAAAAAGTCATTTGAATAGCAGAAAAGCTGAAAATCTTTCATTTTTTCTTAACAGTGCACATAATTTCTTCACTAACATACAGGCTGAAGCAATGAGGTTAAAAGGCATAAAAATCACACAGGCCAAGAATGCTGGCTATGGTCAAATCATTTACTCATCAGCATTAGACTATATATGCAAAGCTTTTGGCCATTGTGTTCCCAGCTGGCAGCTACCAGTAACATCTGGACCATTAACATCAGAATTAGCAATCTAGAGAATTGTTCCTTCTATCACTTCCAGCTAATACTGGACTCCAATTAGCGCTCTTCCAGGCCCACCTGCAAAAATGTCTAACAGCTTCAAATATCCAAATGTTACAGCCTATAGAAGGTTACATGAATAAAAAATAAGATTACAACTACTTGGAATATTATGGGTGTAGGGATCATTCTCTCTATTTACTCTTTAGCAAGTGACTGTGGTGACCATTTCCTTAGAGATAGATCTAAAATAATTTTATACGATGGAAGTTCCCTGGGTGTAGGTCTGCAGATAAAATCAGAAGTTATTAAAGGTAAACAACAAAATACAACAGTTACTTCTTTGCAAGATGATTTCCGTGTCTAAGAACCACTTCTACGGTGAGACCTAACACTCAACAAGTACAGAAGTCAGGGATGATTACTTATTTATTTACAGTTTTGTTTTTATTTAGCTAACATCAACATAAAAATCTTCAAACTTGCAGGTGATTTAGAGTCAAGAAGAGCCACTATTTTGCCTACAGAAATGAACATACTATTGTTACTTTCCCTTGTCCTCGTTATGTTTTTAAGCTCATTACATCCTCCATATGTTTAGTTTTAATCTAAAAGTGAACATACTGGAAGCACAGTTTTGAATTTTATAACATCACAGATGCTAAAGCCTTCGTTTCTCTCAAAAAAATAATTAAAATAAAAATATGATACCACATTCTTAGCACCAGCCCATCAGTGGCACCACCAGCCTGCCTTTCTGTGAATGTATTTGCTCAAATAGCGTAGCTGTCTATGTAAAAGCTGAACTGGACCTTGGTTCGTTTTCTTTGAGAAATTTGATATAAACACACACTTGTAGATAAGATCCCCATGATATGTGGAAGAGTGAATGAAAACATTTTCTTCCAGAAGTTCTTGGGTCTATATTTGCCCTAATTTGGGGACTTTGAAGCTTTATGCTTCCAACCCTTGCTTCATCTCTTCTTTTTTGTAATTTTCTCCCTGCTCCACCGCAATCACCTAGGTATCAAAAGGAAGTAGATATCAAGACAGCTGTGTATGAGAGTTTATGTGCACTTAGATTTCTTCTCTATGTCTTTTGTTGGCCAGTAGACCAGTAGACAGAGCTGTGCATGAAGGATATAAGTCATTGGACTTTTCATAGTCTTGTGTTAACTTTTCTGTATCCTGATGTTATCCTGATATCAAAGTTTGCCTATGATTATTAGGCAATTAATGAACTCAAGGGAAACTTAGAGCATGTGGGAGATACGGACCAAGACTGAATAAATTTAATAACACATTTTCTCTTTGATATTTTTGCTTGAGAGATTTTTGATTATCTCTTTCTCCTCCACTTCAACACAATTTGAAATGTTCCCAGTTGCATACGGCTCAGACAATTATAAGAAAGCTGCAAAGTAATTTGGTTTCACCTAAATAGTGGAGCCACATAACATGTCTCTCCCTCTGAAATAAGAAGATACTTACACTTTGAACTTGAGACTTGAGTGAAGCAGAACATCATGCTGAGGATCTGAATTCCTATAATTTGATTTCAGAGTAGTACATTCATTTTATTTGCACGTGTACAGAAGAGAGAACACTGCAGTAAATTATGGTCAGATGTGTAGGAATTTGTTTTGACTGTTGAGATAAACTGTGTGATGATCCCAGTGTGCATGAGAGACACGTATACTACTATGTCACCAGATGTGGGGGAAAAAAAAAATTAGTGGCAAAAATGAGAACTTGTATGTAGAAAAAAATGAGTATAGTTCTCAGCTTTGAGGAGTTCTAATTTGGATATTGTGCCATCTACTAAACAGTGGGATAAGGAAATTTGACTTCCAATTGTTCAATAAATCAAATTTCTATTAACTCATAATGAAAGTATGCTCAGCTCTCAGCAAACAGGGAGAATTTTTCCTTTGCTAAAAACTCTTTATGTGCCTTATCAGGGAAAGCAATTTTGTTCAGCCTGTCCATCAAAACATTTATGACCCTAAACTTACAGGTAAACTTTCACAAATTCTGATATTTGAGGTAGTTTTTGTTATTTTGTTGATGTCTGAAATGTGTTATTATAAACAACAACACAACACTAAAAAATAAATCTCCAGCAGAGATAAATAGATGGAGCTTTACCAAATCTTTTGTTACTGCACTAACTTAGCAGCTGTTAACCTGGCTTTTTATATAGCCAGTATAAAAGCAAGGCAAAAGAACTTGTATGAGAAGGTCAAGTACTTTAATGACTGATTTCTCACTAGCTTGCTTCAGTACTTAGGCACACAGATTCCCAAAGGGAATCAGGGCCCTATCGCCCTGAACAAAATTATTTTGAAGGTGGACAATGCAGCATCTCTTAACACTAATTGACTGGTGCTATAATCACTCAAATTATAGCATGAATTTTATTAATGCGAATTACAATGGAGAAAGATGATCTTGTGCCAATGGTACAAGATGGAGGGTTAAAGAGATTCTGGTGCTTTTTCCATCTTTGCCACTGATTTTCTGTGTATCCTTGGGCAAGTCATATGAACTCAGTTTGTCATACGTTATGTTTGGTAAACTTATTTACCAATTTTTTCCTCCTTCATGTTGCTTCTTCAAAGGAGCGGTGTTAGACTAATTCATTGGCAGCACCTGGAAACCATTCTTATAAAGGCACCCCAGAAACAATAGGACTGCACTGCTTTATAGGAATGGTGCACCCATGCACCATACTGTATGCAAAATAAGGGCCATCTATCAGCCAGTTAATCTATCCCTAAAAAGTTCCTGACTAAGGATGCTTCAGTGATATCTTTGATTCTTTCTCTAGAAAGATAAAAAGTGAATTACTTGAGCTTAGAAATGTTGGGAAAAAAAGAAAAGAAAAGAAAAGAAAAGAAAAGAAAAGAAAAGAAAAGAAAAGAAAAGAAAAGAAAAGAAAAGAAAAGAAAAGAAAAGAAAAGAAAAGAAAAGAAAAAAAGAGGAAGGGCAAGACAGATGAAAGTGCTCTGTGTTTGTACAATTGATAGGTAGATAGATACCTGTCATACAACATAGCATCAAACAATGTCACTTCGCCATTTCTTTGCACCAACCATTTCCGTTCTCCAATTTTTACAACCTGATATGTTTCACTTTTGCATAATTACCAAGATATAAAATTGAAGGCTTCCTGAGTTCTTCCCCATTCAGTTACATCCAAGTAAGAGGCATAATTTTACCCTTCTTATTAAACCATTACTTGATTTTCTTAATCGGTTTTTCTCTTTTGTTTTAAGTGGAAGGAAAGATGGGTGAAAGCCCTGCATTATAGCAATAATTAACTTTAAGTAGCCTTTGCTGTTTAACTCTCTAATATTTGAAGAGATTATTTGTGTTGCTATAGAATATCAATTAGAATTTTTGACTGTAGAGAGTGCATAGCAAAAAATGTGCCTTTTTTACAAAGACCTACATATGTCACATAGGCTGCAACATCATTACACAATGCTTGGTAAGCACGAGAATTACTACTGTTCCCTGGAAATGAGGTACAAATCTCAACAGATCAACACCTGTAAATGTCAGGAACAGACAGCTGGAAATTTAAACTGCTGGCTTCAGATGCCTTGACTGTTCTGGGGTCTGTAATCCTTTACTTTTCAT
>VXAL01015727.1:84396-95374 GCA_013399475.1 Chauna torquata
CTGTCAAACAGGGTCAGCTAATAAATAAAACATAAGAAGTTGCAGGAAAAAGATGTCTGTGATGTAGTCTGTTCTATCTACTCTTTAACGATGCTATGTACAACAGAACCTCATTTTGGAAGTACCTTTTAGATAAATCATTGGTTCAGCTAAATTCAGCTAGTAATAAAAAAAAATATTGTTAAAGCCTGGGGTATTTTAAAAGATCATGTGAAAAACTTTAGTTCCTACAACTCCTTCTTTCTTTCCTTCTCCTTTATTCATCCATGCCAATTACATGGTGCTATGATACTCTGACCAAGTGATATTCCAATATTTCTGAAGCAATAAACCGATCCTTCCTAACCATATTATTTCAGTTAATAAAATGAGGAACAGTTCTCTAACACCACTTTGGAAAAGTGCCATCTTCATCCAAAGCCAGAGTAATTAGAAGAATTATGCTATTCAATATTACTGTAGTCTTTGATGTTTCATTGTCAGTTACCTTTAATTGAATGGGATACAGAAGAGATACAATGTTTATTGAAAAGTTGTCCTATGTGTTTTTACTGTATTACTTTCAAAGGAAGTAAAATCTCAGTCATTACACTAAACAGTAAAACAGCTCAGTAGCCATTGCTAAAATAAGACTTTTCACTGGTTCTTCAGTCAGGTGAAGTCACGAGGCTCATAGTGCCCTCTATCCTATTATTGTAGGTAATATTATTCCTTCTTCATTTGGAAGTGTGCACCCTGCCAATTAAAAGAGCATACCTTCCTTCAGTTAATACTGCTGCCCTTAATTAGAAGTTTTGATGCTTTTCAAGAGAGATCAGACAGCAGCCCATCTGTTTAGGCAGAGGTTTATTTAACATTGCATATGTAAGATCTGGATAAATTTAGTCATATGATTACCAAACAGTAATTGCCTTATTCAAATGGCTCCTGTGTCCTTGAGTGACTTCAGCAGACTAGGTTCCTCTTTGGTAGCTGTTTTCTTCAGTTCAGGACAATCCAAAGACTTTAGTTAGTGCTGCTTTATTCATAGCCCCCATCACATATGCTAATACCTATTAGCTATCTAATTACTGATATTGCTTGCTAATTTAGTTAAATATATGACTAACATTGAGCTGTAACAACTAAATCACTAAACTACAACTATACAAAAAAAGAAAAGCCTGTTATTTTATCCCTTTTTTCACATACCAACAACAGGAGCAACAGTTATATCACTTTCTTATTTTGCATATATTTGCTGTTGCTACAGGTTTTCAATACTGTATTTTCAATGGCTAAGATACATAGAAATTATGACATTTATGATTCATACACTGCCTTTGACTTCAGGCTCCTTTTCTTGAATAAACCAGTGTGCTATGTATGTGTGTATATATATGTTATACAAATAAAAGAAGAAAAAAAAGAAGAAAGAGAGCAGTTATCCATTCATTAAGTGCAAGTATATCAACTGAGACACTGTGTATGTCAGGTAGTGACAGAGGAAATGGTGGCAAAAGGGTATATGACCCTAGAGTGTTTTCTTTACTCCTTGTTTTAAAACGTCCAACTTTTTCTCTGCCTTCAGAGTACACAGTACAGCAACATACCCCCAGAAAGCAAGCCATAGTACAGCAACATTCTTTTTTCATAAAGTAACTGTTAAAAAGTTAATTTTTATGCTAATAAGTATCATGTATTAGGGGATATCTAAAAGCTGAACTTGAAGTATTTCTGTGGGTTTGCTGACAGCATAGCTCAGTGCCTTCAGTTCTTTTTACATTTTGGCTAATATGAATCTTGATTCAATAAAGTCTCATTAAAACATATTTATTTTAAAATGAAATATTATCATATACTTAGAAAGTCAAGGTATGAATATTAAAAATGGACAACTTATATGTAAAGGACCACAGCATCTTTACATATGCATAATTCTAACTTCATGAATTTTGAATCAACTAAATCACCAAAGCTGAATGCCTGGAATCAGAAACAGACCATTTTTGTTAACACAGACAAACTCCTTCTGTCTTTGGAAAACAATTCTATAAGGACCAAATTGTGTAAACACACACTTCTGCTTCTCCAGATTTTGGCTTAATTAACTTTTTCCCCTGCTTTTCACTGATAATTACCTTCAGTTCCCTTTATGGAAACAAGAGATCTCTGCAAATTGTACTTCAAGATTGTAGGGATTATTATGATTGTGTTTGTGTTTTAACAATTATTTAACAACAACAACAATAAAAAATATGCACAAATGCTTATAGGAAGACAACTCAGATTTACCCATTTTCCAGCACCTTTGCATTTATGTTTGTTTTGTTACTTATATTCCTTATTACTGTTGCCCTCTCATCTACATTTGTATAATCCAGACTACTCCTGACAGGCTTTGAGGAATTATTTTGTGCTAATTGTGGATATATGACAATGTGGGGTCATCTAAGATTAAAGAATGTTAAAAAGCATTTCCTCTTTCTGGTTCACCACATTGCCCTACAACCAATTGGACTCATTAAAATGAGGGAGGCATCAAGGTTCTAGAGTAAGTAGTCTCGACTACAGGAGACTGGTGCTGCCCAGAGATGTGCACATCAAACCATAACTGTGAAGTCAGCTACCTCGTGACACATGTGAAAGACTTGCTTGCTAAAGGATCAATAGAACATCCTGCTGATAAGTCACAGAACCATATCAAAAGTGAATTACAAATTTCCATATTCAGACCTTGTCAGAACATTTCTCCACACAGGTAAATATGGGGTTTTAGAAGCCCCTAAACCATGACGAGAACCACAGGTCGCTTACTTTAATAGGAACAAATATGAGTAACTTATTTTGTCACTCCTCTTTCACTATTTTTTTTTTTCCTGAAATTATAACTTACCAAGGTAGAGAAGGCAAACTGCCACCCAAAATCCAGGTTCTTCGATGGAGTTAGAGCAAGAAAGTTCTCCAGTTCCCAGAATCCAGTCAGGAAGCACAGGTTAAGTCCTTCCATTGTGGGCTGCAATGCTTGGGAATAGCCATCAGGAAGTCCAGTGCTAACTCCTGATATCCAGATAGCTTGTCAAAGACCCTCTAAAGTTGCCAGCTAGGATGTCTAATTGTGGAAATAGAAGGACAACTATAACACCTCAATAAGAGACAGAAATAAAAATTAATGATATATTTAAAGATATAGGAACATAAATGGAACTAAAATATTCACATCAAAACCTAAGTGCATGATATTTTTTTGTTGTAAAATAATGAAAGAAGAGTTTCTATACTGCAGTCAAGTGTTATTATCTATAAGAGTGCAGATAGAATTAATACTTCAAAAAGCCTCTCAGCATATAATCACTCTACAGGCCTCAGCATAAAGGAATTTTAAATGAGTGATCTCCATACTGTCCAGCAGTTTGCAGTGTAGACATAACCTCAGTCCATTTATACACTCAAACTCTACAGAATATTCCTCAGTTCTGGCATTCTTCTTGATGCTTCAGATTCCATTTTCCTTTACATTCCCCCTTGTATTGAAATATCTGTGTTCTTCTATTACCAAATGCATTTACCCAGTATTACAAATAAAGTTACTGATCAAGGTTATGCTTGAAAACATTGTTAAGAGAAACCTTTCATTAATAATCTGCTTATGCTTTGCACATCAGTCTCCTGGCTCCTTTTCAGAATGATCCTAGTATCAAGAAGCTACATCCTGCCTGTTGTTATGGAGGCAGTTCCCTTCTGATCCCTCTATATTTCTTCCCTCATGATAGTGATTACATTCTCTTCCAATTACCTCAGTACTAGCTTAAAAAGACATCACTATTTTATCTCCTTTGGAATGAGCTACACTGCAAAGCATAAAAAAGAAACCTACACTGACAAGAAGACCAGGTGTTTCTGCCAAGCTTTTTCGGTGAAACATTTTCAGTTTCAGCAGAGCAAAAACTCAGCCATTTAAGCCTACCTATGTTTTCTCCATTTATTTTTAAAACAAAGGAAGATAAGGAATTGGTTTGCAATCCAAGCCTTACAATAAAATTCATCTCCAGCTTATTCAGAAAAACACCATGAAAGGATAAAAAGGTGATACTGCGAAGAGCAGGAAAAAGCAGGGAGACTCCAAACACAGGTGAATCTTGTGCATCTTTTCTGTTTGAAAGTTTTTTATTAACTCCAGTGCAGGCACAAAAATGTTTAAGCAAGTCAGAACTTCCTCCACTAAGATTAGCAAAGGAGAAAGATGAATGAGGAGCTGTTACAGAATTTCAGTCAGATTTAATCCACTAGATTTGTCCTGCCTCTTGTCACAGTCATAAGACATCACACTCCCTACTCTTTTCTATTACAATTTCTTCTCTTTAACAATTATATATATTTTACTCTACTCTGGGTTTACCTTATAATTCAGTGCTACCTTTCCCTGGGATGATTGGTTTTACTGCAATTACCATCTTACTTTTCTTCCACCACAATGCAGAATTTGATCTCTGAACAGTTATAAGCATTTCTTCCAGAGGTTTTTGTTTGTTTGTTTGTTTTTCCTTCCCTTCAGATCCATTTATAGAGTGCACTTAACTCCAGGAAGATCCAAGACCATCCAACATGTCCATCACTGCTTTCTTGAGATCTTTTTCATTATTCCCTGCAACTGGAGGGATGGATGAAAACACTACTTGCACTCCTGATCCCTTAACTGGTTGTCCCAAGGCCCTGAAGTCTCTCTTGATTGCCCTCGGATGTCTTCTTGGAGCTTCATCACTGTCTACCTGAAAAATCCATAATGGGTAATAATCCAAAGGCCACACCAGGGCAGGAAGCTTTCTCTTCACATCTCTAACCCGGGCCCCAGGGAGGCAGCAGACCTCCCTATGAAGTGGGTCCGGTCTGCATATTGGGCCTTCTGTTCCCTTCAGAAGGGAGTCTCCCACAACAACTACCCATCTTTTTTTCTTGGTGGGAGCTGTTCTAATGCAGGGCATAGATCGACTTAACCTCGATGACACCTCCAAGCCACATCTACCATGTTCCTAATTATTGTTCAGATCTACCTGCAAAGCTTCATACCTATTGCACACAGGCACCTGGGAAGGTGGGGAAGTCACTGAGGGGCTGCACTTGCCACCTGGGCGGGGACTTGTTGCCATTGCCCCTTATCCTTTAGGTCACTGCATTTAGCCGGGTGGAGAGAGGACTGGGAATCCTTCATATCATGTGTCCCTTCTGCCTGTTGGACCTGTCTCAGGGAAGGTAGGGAGTGACTCCAGTAGTCTACATGGGGATTTCACCCTTTTCATTTAATGTATATTCCTATTTAATACAAAGTGACTGAATTTCCAATTTCTGAATGATAGTGCTTCCTTGGTAAGACTGCATTGTCACTGAATAGATTTCACCTCATTTTTTTTCTTTATGTCAAGACAATGAAATTTTTGTGAAATTTTGTTTGATGCTTTACAGCTCACTAAACGTTCCTGTTTATACCTCTTAAAGTACAGAGCAGTACCCAGAAATAATCTATAAAGATATTTTGCCAAAAGAGAATAGAACTTTCTGAAAGTTAAATAAAAGATGTCATCATGGATGGCTTGGAGCTTCCACAGGAAACTGATGTAAAAAGCAAACAATTCAGTGTGGGTAAGGTCTTAGCTAGTGCCACTTCAGCACTGCTCCTGCCATTTTGATTAAACAATAATAAATCATATAATGGTTGACTACTGGAATAGAGACAACCTCTATGCTTTTGCCATAGAGTATGGAAACCAATAGCAACTTGTTTGTGAATGATATTCTGGTGCCATTAAAACTGTCCTTGTCTGAGTTGTGCTACATTTTACCACATCAATTGGGTCTGTTCCTGGGAGCTAGGCATGGCCTTTGTGGGGCTTGGATGGGAGACCACCAAGAAAATTTAGGTATCATAGGCACAAGCCAAGGAGTCATGACTGAATTTTGGATGACAAAAACTAAATGAGTAAGGGAGCTGCATTTGGCCTGGTTTATTTCTACAGATGCAGAAAATATAAGAACTATCCCACCACATAAAAGAGATCACAATCTCAGCAGAGGTGCTTGAGACCACTGTTTTCTGTACTTCTCTTACCGAAGCCCCAGCTCACTGTCTTTATGACAAAAGTAGGACAGAGGAATTGCAGGATACACACTTTAACAATGCACAGGCAGCCCACTGGGTTTCCAAAATGTCAGCAAAACACTGCCTCTTATGTAAAATGCCACAGGAGATTATATGAGCTAGTTTTACCTGTACAAAGCAGCCTCTCTATTCAAAATACCTAATGAAAAAATTTTGAGTAATAATCCATTCTGGATATATTTCCGTTATCATCCATAGCCTGTCAAAAGAGTAATTTTGATCCATAAGTTTGAATAAGCACAAAGGCTGAGTGTGAAAACAATTTAGATAAGAGCTCCACATTGAAGTTTAAAGATTTAAATGATTTTCCTTACACAAAATGAATTCATGAAAATATATACTTACATTTTATATATATTTGTATATATACATAGGCACATTGTGGAAAGCATTTTCCCATGGTTTTAGCCTTCTTGTTACACTGATTTCTGTAACTTTCAAAATTGTATCACATTAAATGCCAGATTCCTAGTGTTCATGTTTTTGTAATTTGTTGTCTTAGGCCAATTCCCTCAAATTCTTCTTGCTTTGTTCTGTTTATAAATCTCTAAGGTAAACTGTTGACTTCACATTTTGATTGGAGGTGGTTTGGGAGTCATTGTTAATATAGAAAACATTAGAAAGCCCAATCATGGTCCATTACTCATTTTTAGCACATACATTTTCTGATTTTTGATCACAGAGGGTTTGTAAAAGGAAAATAAAAGATCTTTGAATAGGTTCCTTGGTGGTACATTGTAAACTTCAATTATTTGTTCCCAGAAACTTTTTTTTTAAAATAGAGAAGTGAAATCTCTTTTAAATGGAGCATGATTCAGAAAAAGGTATTAAACATTCCTTCATTAATAACAGTAATCTGGAATCCCAGAGTGCACTGCCATTTTAAAATGTAGATCCAGAGATGTATTTTTTTCCCCACAGTCCATTATTAAGCTGAAGTCATTCTATAGCTGCAATGTGGTAGCCACCACCTCTTCCTGAGAGGTAGGAGGACAGCATGCTGTTAATGCACAGCTGTCACTCACAAACTTGCCTGCAAAGCAATTGGACAAAACCATTACTCTGTAATACTCAAAATTTTCTTCCCCTGTTATTTTCAGTAGATTTGCTTTTTTGGCTTCCAAAATGCAATAACCCACCACAACCAATTCATGGTACAACCATAGCATGAAGACAAAACCAGACAATTCTGTTTCTGAGGCAGAAAAGCAATTTTGGTTTTCATCTCAACTTTCCCTCTATCAAACACACAGACTCGTGGATTCTCTCTCATACCTAATGATTTTTGACAGCCACTGATCTCAGAGGAAAGAGCTTAATAACAGTTTTCCTCTCTCCAAAAATGCTGGTTTCCTCAGCCAGGCAAAAGTTCACAGAGAAGCTGGCAGGTTCCTTCGGCTCTGGAATCATATTTTGTAAAGTACAATCATCCAACGTACTTGAAAAAGCTTAATTTCTCCCCTCAGCATACAGCCCTAGTTCTGAGTATCAGAGGGTTTTTTGTCCTTTATCAAAAGAGAATAACTGTACTTTTCACCAGTAGCATAAGAGTGTAAGGGAGAGCAAGATGAGAGAAGGCCTGTCAGCTGATATGTTGACTTTGTCCTATACGTGTCTACACCAAAGTTATTCTGATTTAAAAGCCATTCTAGATCATTGCTAAATTCCTCCCATAAAAAAGGAGAGAGCTTGGGTTTGTTAAAAAAAACCACACTTGCGTTATCACACACACACATGTACACTCACAGAAATTAACTCTTGTATACACCTTATGAAAATCCTTATGCCTTATACCTTTTTCTTTCTACCCCATGTGCATATCAATTTCTAGCTTCAGTGAAGACAGAGTGAAGGGAGAGGGAGAATGAGAATAGAAAGTGGGGGTGGAGGGGAGTTTTAGTTTAAAATGCAGACAAATCTGCCTTTTCTGCTTGATGGCCTGTAACATTTCCATGTAGTGTACTTTGCATGGCAGAATAGCTACTAGTAATAGAATTTCTCACAGTGGAGGTTAATTACTTTTCAGCTACAGCAAAATAAATTTCCTGTCAAGCCCAGTGACAGGAATATGCCTCTGTCACCATTTTTACCTGCGGTTTTAATTCACTGTTAATATTTGACAGTAGCTTGCATTCAGGGGGCTGATCTCCTGAACAGTAGGGTTTCCCCATGAAATAGGGCAGACTGGCACTAATGTACGTAGTATCAAGATATGTGGAAAAGAGTGCACGTTGCCTCGCACTGCAAAACAGATTAACTGACCTGTCCCTCTCTTTAAAGAACAAAACAGAACCTCACACTGATGAAACAAAAGTGACATGGAAAGTAAAGTGCACCTTATAATACAGGGCAGAATAGTGAGGTGGCATACCAGGTCTAACCTCATGCTAAGCAAACATACATAATATACCATCTCCTTTCTCTTTTCAGCCCTGGATTTTTTTCTAGTCTTTAAAAGTGCTTTTTTTTTTTTTTTTTTTTTTTTTTGCCAGATAATTTTGTTATAAAAGCTGAATTCAGTGGATGAGACAGCAGAGCTTATGTGATAGTGAATGATAGAACTCATTTATCCTAATTGCCTTCATATTCCTCAAATTAGTTCTCACATTTCTTTGTCTTGAAAGAAATCTCAGGCAGAATAATGCCATTTATCAAGTGTTGATGTAACACGCATTGTCCCACTCTTTTTAACCAATACAAAGTCCTATGTGAAGTCACACTAGTAATCCTTAGGGACATAACAAATATATGCCTAGGGCTTTCTAACCTCCCCTCAGGATGGTTAGACTAGAAGGGAAACTCCTTGACTCATTCAGCTTCCATTATCAAAGTCCTATTTTCCAACATTTTATTAATTATCATGATTCTGAGAAAATTAACATGTTTCTAAGTTCGCCCAGTTATGCACCGGCCCTAAAAAACTGTTTTTTATTACCTGAGGCCTACCTATTATTGCACTGCATAGGAAACATAAGGAAAACACTTGGATCAACACAGTGCCTCTACTTTTAAGAAGATGAAAACCAGAAGCCAGAAGATGAAATATCTGTAGTTTCATCATAAAGGCTTTTTCCCCATAAAAGCAGCCTTAGATGTTTCTCGTTATCTGTGTGTGATCCTCATCTTTTTGAGGTGGCCTGTGACAGTGCATGGCCAGATGAACATGTAAGGCACGTGAGAGCTGCAGTGAGCTCAAGGATCTTGGAAACTCCATGGGCAGATGAAGTAGAGCTGGATCAGTCCAGTGAAGAAAAGTACAGAGATGCACCTTGCTGAATTGACAGAGTGCTTGGTGTTTCCTGTAATCAACATGGGCAATAATGGGCTCCTCTCTTTTTGACTGATAAAGTCCAGTAAATCAATAAAAATATCAAGGGAGCTTGCATACATGCATGAGTGTTTTGTGAGCAGAATATATTGGCAACAGTGAGAACCTGAAGGATTTTAAAAAGCAAAAAACAGTTAGACTGAGTTTTCATAAATGATGTCAAGATTTCTGAGGTCCCAAAGAAATTGTCTGAATTTTTACACCACTGAGACCCAATAGGATAGCATTAGGATGAGTTTTTAAAATGAGCCTGAAAGAGGTGGAGGCCTCATTCAGAAGCATGGTTCCTGTTGAAAGAAGTGATGAGATGGATCTGAGTATCATGCACTGCATTTAAGAACTGAGTCCCTGATGACTCTGAAGAAAGAATTTATGGAAAAATGGAAAATGATTCTGGATCTCTGCCTCAGTTTAGGAACAAATGATGTTACAAGAAAACAAACAACAAACAAACAAAAAAGATAGGTCACAGCTTCTCATGTATGAAATACTTCATTGTAGCTGCTGAGATCTTTTTTTAAAAGGGAGACATATATTTAGCAGATTTTATTGTTTAAGGGGCTGGAATGGAATTTTTTTTTTTCTATTTGCAAACCACAGGAGGTATCACGGTTTTCCAGATCTTTAAAAAACCTCTAATCCAGTCTGGCAATGTAGTTAGAACAATTGGGCCTACTGAAATTGCTTTTTTTTCAGAGCATTAGGCTCAATTCTGCCTGTTAAAGCAGAGATGAACTTTTGGCTTAGAAATGAAGCTAACCTAGGGTGCTATTCAGCATGGTTCGAATTTCTGATTCACTTTCTGAGCTATTTGAAACTGCTTTATGTTGCTTGACTTATATTATTCATCTCAGTGAAAATCTGTATTAGTGAAATGTCAGCTCCTTTGTGGTAGCATATGGGCTTTTTAAGGTGTCTGTAGGTTCATAACAATATTAAAACAGGTACCTTTCTCTCAGAAAAAGTTCCCATGGTATAGTTTCAACCTTTCACAAAATAAGCCCCAGTCAGCATGGTGCAGCTCGTATTTACAACACCAAAATGATCAGAGAATCAGTCAATCAGCATTTTAGAATATGTCCATATACATTTTGGTTTTCATTTAAAAAACATTGACAACTCCCAAAATTATGAAGAAGGACTCTTAATCTGCATTTTGCGGTCCCTGGTTTTCATTTTGCTGTCAATTGTTGCTGTTAACATTTATATAGAAACAAAAATTCCAGTGGCTATATTGCTTGGAACCTCATTTATTGCCTCTGAAACTTTTATGAAGCCTTAAACAGAAAACCATAACATTGCACAGAAAACAAGCAACATGACCAGATAAGCTCTTGAGAAATCAAGTCTTAACTGTGGAAATACACTGAATTCCATGTAAAATAAAACTGAAGGTATGTGAGCTGCATACAGAAGCAGGTATGTGATTTTCTTGTTATTTTCACTTTCTTCCTTAAGCTTCCTCCACCACAACTGTTCAAAGTAGAAAAATACCACAGAAAGATGTCATCTCAACT
>VXAL01015729.1:0-119527 GCA_013399475.1 Chauna torquata
ATATATGTATAAATTTATTTATTTTAACCTTTCCTGATGCAAAGTCTTCGTTTCTAATGTGTAACCACTGGCTGAACTTCGCAGTATTCCCCTAAGAATACTGCTGCTCTTGAATTGTCCATAAGATGTCACAGAGTGACTCAACGCTTGTAACTGAAGTTGCAGAAAAGACACTGAAAACTTTTACTAATTCATTTGTGTTCTTGGGTTACTTTCTCTGCAATGTAGTTCTCTTGGGTGTCGTCGACCAGCGAATTCAGGAGGAAGTGTTTCAGGCTGAGATGGAGCGGAAGCTAGCTCACCTGTTAAACGAGGCTTTGGCCAGAGGGCGGATATGGAGACGAGCCAGTTTTGCAGGCAGCAACATTGTGCAGGTATTAAGAGTTCAAAGTCGGAGGAAGAAATAAAGGGGAATAAATTATTGAATAAGTTAATAATACCTAGGTTTTGAGTTGAGAAAAGATAACTCAAAAGCATGTATTGCATTTGACTAGTTTAGCTAGGTGATGATGCTTGTGTTTTGTACGTGAAATACGGTTCTTCTGGCTAACTGGTTGTCTTTTAAACTAAAAATAACAAATGGAAACAACTGAGTATTTTAAGTGGCAACTAAAAATTCCGATGACTTTTTAAAAACCATATTGAAAATGATTTTTTCAACATTATATTAAAAAAAAAACAACTGGGTATCTTGTCTGATTTACATGAGATGCCTAGCAAAAGGAGATAGAATGGTCATCTGAGTCAAAAAGGTACTTTGCTGAAACAGCTACTTCACAGTTCTCTCTTGTTTTGGTGACGGTGTAGAAATATGAAATAGAATCATGTGCTGCTTGATGCAGCAGTAGAGTAGTATATTCTGCCTCTTAAATTCCTATTTGTCATAGCACTTGTGGTCACAGGAGTGGCTTTCACATAAGACTGATAAATTATGTCAAATTTTGCACACTTGACAGCTTCTGAAGAACAATGCTTCACTATAGTTTTGTCTCAGGTGGAATTATGGCATAATGTCCATGAAGACTTGGATATTTAATTTTAATTTTTAAATTCTCACACGTATTCTTCTAGTCAGTTCAACAAGCTGAAAGCCAAAATACTTTTTGAGGATGATCTTCTTAAAAATTACTTTTTCTAGCTAGTCATCAACAGTTGGTTTATCTCACAGATTCTTATAGTTAAGACCTATTATCTTTATTTAAATTAACCCTAAAGTTTTTGTTAGCACTTAAATTTTCAGATATTGGAATTTTCTTACTTTTGTTTTTCTGTCTCGGAAACATCTGTTTCAGTAATTGATTTTAATTTTTCTTTCATGCAGCTTTGAATTGCTGTAAATAGATGTCTTCTTTAGATCTTCTATTCCCAACATCTCTTACTGCACTTTGTTCTTATGCCTCAGTCCTCCATTTGCATATAAAATAAACACATAATCCTTATGTTGCTAGCAAAGACACCACTGCCTATAAAATGTATATATGTAGATTATGGTTTTACTATTTCAGATAATAAAGCTCAAGTCATTTGTTTTTTCATGCACAAGATTCCAAGCAGGTCCTTTCTAGCTAAAGAATAGTATTTTGGAAAACAGTGTTTTTCTTATGACTTTGTATTATTTACTGGGATATAAGATGACTCTGCAGCTCAGGTCCCAAGCAGCAGTGCTGCTCATTTATGCCATTTAATTAGTGCAAAGAGTCTGCAAACTGCTGTCTTCAGGCAGTGGAGGATTCTCTTAGTTACAGTCAGCACACCCTACTATCCCACATAACACAGGGCTGTTCCAAGTGCTCGCAGCCAATACTATTCAGTATCGTTAGTGCTGTAATAAAGGAGATGTGGAAGAGAGAAGGCTGAAGGAGAGCGGATGACACGTGCAGTGTGTGATCCTTGCTGCTAGGTATCTGTGGTTGGTGTGGTGCTTTTCTGCATGAATCATGGTAGGTACTGTATCAGGTACCACAGCTTCTTGGTTTTTTGCTTTTGCAGAATATTCAGGTGTATGGTAGGTAAGTCAACCTTAGAGGCTGTTCGTTTATGGTATCTCAAATAGCCTTTATTAAACATAGTATTAATTATCTAATGCTTAAAGCTCCCATGTGAGTTGGTTACTTTTATTTCCTCTCTGAGGCCAACTTCCTAACTCCCAGAAAGTGAACATGCTTTTTACATGTCATCTGGTTTCGACTTTGTGTCATTTGCTGGTGCAGTCAGGAGACATATGGGGAGGAATCCTGGTCAGACACAAACAGCCTTTGAAGTTTGTGCAGAGGAGTTTGGCTGTGTGCTCTTAGGTGAGTCTTAGTGCTTTGTGGATGGGTATTCCAGAACACCTACTTTTACCTGTGTGCAAATAAGTGAAAAGAATGTTTTCTTCTTCTCTGCAGTATTTCCTTGCATTGGTGAAGGTATCTGACTTCTCACAACTTCATCAGTTATGACTGTTTCAGTAATCCTTCTGTTTCTTCTTTCCCCCATGCCCAGCTCTCAGAGCCACGTTCTAACCTGGGTACTCTGCAGAGAGAAGCTCAAATGCTTCAGTGATGACTGCAGCAGAGAACATGCATGCTGAAATGGCATTTCTGTAGAAAACAAAACAAGTTGGCTAAGGTTTGGCTTGTATAATGCAGATAGATAATTAAGGAATAGTACTGCCATAATATTAAATTCTTTAGGAAGTACCGATCTTTTCACCTGGATTGTTACTTTATGTATTTGAAGGCCCAACCAAACATGTTACTAACCGTATCCGAGTGCTAGGACTGGCCGGAGCCGCTGAGTTTCACGTGTGCATGAGTGCTGTAAACATGGCCTGTAACTGCTGCAGCAATATAGATGGGAACGGGGAGTCTGATCTCAGAGAAGACTTTCATGCTTACAGCAGGTTTCATAGGCAATGTCCCGACCACATCAGTTTTCCTGTGATGCAAGGATTGTTAGTTATGCAGAGCTGCTCTTGCGTTGACCTTTTCCAGGCGCAGTGTAATAGATATGTCGCATCATGCCTGGTGCAAAGACGCGTGCAGCTGCGGTGATGAACCTGTTGGTGGTCTCCTGAGTGGAGGGCGATTGCTTTCAAGGGTGCTCCCCTGTCAGTCAAGGATCTGGTCCATAGCCACCTGCAATAAACTTTTTAGTTTCGCTGCTGCTCACTCTGTTCCGCATAGCCATGTTTATAAGCTGTGTTTGAAGCGTGTTGTGTATGTGCACCTGTTTGAGTCTTCAGGGACAGCTCTTTGTTCCTCATGTATAGTAATCAGATTTTCCCATCTATATTTCTTGCATACCAACCAGTGACTGCTGTATTAGTAGGCCACAATGAAGGGAAAATAAAACAGAAGCTGCCAGTAACACCAAAGTGTTGGCTACTTCTATTAGCAGGATGTGCATATATCCACAAAAGACTAGACACACATTTCACTTGTGTTGACCCCCTGTAGACCTGAATTTTTCCTGAGTTGAAAGAAATTTGTAGTGTATTGAAATGTGAAATTTCTAAGCTCTGTGGAAAATCAAGACCGTGGGTCAGAAGGTGAAGCAATTATTTGCGAATGTTACTGCAGGCATATTAGTTTCCTTTCACATAACTGAGAAAATAGAATTGATACCTTGTGAGGTTTAGATTTCATTTCTAAAGGTATGTGTTAAGGTTTAAGAATGTTAAAAATTACTCTTTAAATCTAGATACTTTGAATAAGAGCACCTAGGGTGCCCAAATAGCATGTTTTCCCCTCCTCTGTGCTATTAACAGGTGGCACTCCAGGATAAAAACCATCTCTTAAAAAAACCTTTGAAGTCTGAGGCTTGACTGTTATACATAAGATGGTTCCATTGATTTTTTTGTAATGTTCATGTTACTGTTTCACAGAGGATGTCATATATATTTTTAACATGTATCTGCTGTTGCTGCAAATTCAGAGCACATGCTTAATGCTGTTTGCATTGCACCCACACAGACCGAGCCCTGTGATATGTTTTGTGAATAGTTCATCATAATTACCCTCCATCTCATTAAATTCTTGTGGAATTGGTGGGCTTAATACTAGTTTAAAAATACACCAGGAGCTAATACAAAAATAATTTCCCTTCATTTCAGTATGCGTGTTCACTTGAACCTGAAAGCAAGCAAAAAGATGATCCTACTAAGTGACAAAAAGAATGATGTTTTGATTTAAAGAAAAGAGCAGGTTAGATGACACTGCAATCATAACCTGTGTGAGAAAATAGTATCTGTGAGGGGACATAATGACTGAATTGAGTTTTTCATTAAAGCAGGGGTTCATTCTCTTGGTTTTCTACTAACAACATGTCTCTCCCAAGTGCGTGCAAATCTGGATGAAGGCCCAGTCTCTCTGGGAGACTTTAGGTTTAGAGCCTGTGGGAACTGCTGCTGCTTGACCTTGCAGTTAGAGCAGCTGTGCTGCACGTTGGCCACCTGGCAGAGAGGTGGGTGGCCGGCCAGAGCCCTGCCGGCAGTGGGAGCCCCGGGACCTCTCCACAGCATTTTGTCTCCACAGGTTTCTAGTGGAGCGCCATCGAGGTGTCTGTTCCCATCTCTGTTTTGTCAAACCAGTTCATGGGCTGGCAAAGCCACTTCAGAAAGCAGCAGAGGAACATTCCTTAGGCTTGCATTCCGTGCCCTGGTCCCCTCAGCTCATTCATCAGTCTCCCCAGCGCAGTGTGACCAGGGTCCACTGGCAGAATCAGGCCCGTGTACCAAACTGGGTAAGCGCTTGACGTGGTGACAACAACCGCTGCGCTGCAGTGCCCTGCCGAAGCACTGAGAGACGAAGCCGGCAGCCAGTGAGCTGCACCAGTGTTTCCTGGCTTGGCAGGTTTGTGCAAGGGCTTTCTCAGACCAAGGGCAACCTGCCTGTGATGCTTGCTTCACGTGTTTTATGTTGCGTCGTCTGCCAAAACTGTTCAGACCACAGTACAGTTTTGACTTAATTGCCGGAACACTAAAATTCTGCTTTTTAATAAAGCAGAAAGCACAATCTTCTTTGATTAGTTTTTTTTCCTAGGGGATGAAGGTAGTGGAAAAAGGGAAAATCATCCTAGTGCATACATTTTGGAGTTTTTCTTGAGGGTATATTTGCTTG
Source organism: Chauna torquata (assembly GCA_013399475.1). Lineage (NCBI taxonomy): Eukaryota > Metazoa > Chordata > Aves > Anseriformes > Anhimidae > Chauna > Chauna torquata. The sequence continues at coordinate 5,103 of VXAL01015729.1, forward strand.
TTTCTAAGTAACACTTGTGCCTTCAAACCCCTGGATCGGCTCGCCTCATTCAAGGACTCCTTCCTTGTGAATAGGTTAATGGCTGGGAGATCTCTCAGGCTGACTGATGCTCTGCACGTGCCTTGTGAATTTGTCCAACACCTGGATTTTCCCTGCTTTCATTTATGAACCAGACCTGGTTGCCAAGGCAACCCTCTTCACTGACCTATGATAGTCTCTTGAAGACACTTTTAAAATTAAATTTACTGACACCTGAACACAATTAAGCCTTTATGCCCTGGAGGTTAAATGCACATCTAGTATCAACAAAGGTGATATCATTTTTATACACAGAAATTGAATGAATTAGTCTTTTTCTTTTTTAATTTTCTGCCTTCTCTATATTGAAATTCTTGCATCTTATCCCTCCCTATATCTTCCCTCACTGCCAAAGTATAAATGTAAAATGCTTCCTTACACATGAGCTGCATTTCTGGATGCCTGGAAAATACCACTTCTGTCTCTGCTCGCATTCTCAATACTCTCAAGGTGATAGAGACCACTATAAAATATGAGACAAAAACAATCTGAAGCTGCACAGAGAATATAATTTGGAGAAAAATGGCTCAAAACTTACTATGCAGAAACTGTGTAAAAAATGGGCGCAATGGATGTGTATCTTGATTTTAAAAATGGACTTAAAAATAGTTCAGATCTAGCGTGCCAGTTAGCATTGCAGCAAACTTAGAGGTCAGTTAAAAAAAAAAAAAAAGAGGGTTAGTGAATCAACAAGACAGATATGAAAACTGAAGTGCTGCTATTGTCACAATGCCTGAGTTTACATACAAGTCTAGCTGTCTCACAGGCGCCTCAAGAATACCCTGCTCAGCCATCACCTCTCTGAGAACAGAACTCCATAACCATCTCCCCTTGGATTTGAAATTTAGTCTGCAGCTTTCCTCAGTATGATGTGAGCACTCAAAGAATTGCGTATTCAGAATGAATTATTTCAGAGAAAACATACCTTAAATCAGTGAGCTTTGTTCATTTGCACTAGCCTGCATCTCCACCCTCTGTTGAACTTCATGTTCATTCCTGTGTTCCCTGTACTGTGCCAAAATACCTCCAGATGCTTCTCCTTCCTATCCCCTTGGATTCCTCTTACCCTTCCCTACTCCTGAACACGGAGAGGAGTATTAAAATTGTTTTGGTTGTGGCAACTTACAATGGGATCTGTCCTGCTTCCCCTCTGCCCTTTCTAAAGGCAACTGTGGAGGAGTTCCTTTCTTAACCCGTTCAGCCAAAGTTTGACTGTTATTCTGTGTCTATAACACACGTAAATAAGTATAGTACTTCTTGAATACTCCACAATGCCATAAAATCTATGATGATTCGATTTAAGAAGCTTCTAGATTTCTCTGATTCTGTAGGTTTGCATATATCACAAAGAAGCTTCCTAAAATTAAAATGAGAACCCATTGACTTGTAATCACAAGCAGCCTTTCAATTCCCTCATTCTCCATGTGACTTACGTGCTAGTTAGGAAGTGCTCATCCATGCTGAAAGCAGATACTGCTTAATGCACAGAACAGTAGGGAGTACTAAAGCCAGGCTGTGGTGAAGGCAGCCCATCTCAAGTGGAAATACAAAGCTGTGGGCTTTTGTTAACTAATGATGCATCTGAGTTCTGTGAAACCAGATTTGACCTTACAGCTGCTGAATATGTGCACTAAGAGACCTTATTTATTGATTCCCTTGTGTTGCCTTCAATCAGGGTTTGTAGAAGAGTGAATAGCATTCAGGATGAGACGCAGCATTGGTTACTGGGTCCTGTTAGCAGGTCTTGCTGTGTCTTGTAAATTTGCTCATTTTTCTGCTCTGTTTTTAGGTATTCTGTAACTTACACCAAATGTGGCTAACACTGAACATTGTTCTTTGATTTCAGTTGATTTGACCTGGAAAACTTATATGGCAATTGTGGGTTTTTTTTTGTGTTTGGTTTGGTTTGGTTTTTGTTATATATACCTTAATGCTGCCACTCTTGGGAGATGCTTTTTTAGGACATGTAGAGCTCATGTCCCAAAAGACCAGAACATCATCCCCGTTGAACTAAAACATTGCATTGCTTCCCTTCAACGTGATTGTTTTGTTAGAAACAAGGAAGGAAAAAAATATAAAGCTTTGCTTTTGTAAGCCTTAGACATGCAAATATTTGTGCATTTGCTTTACTTTAAGCCTATAAGCAGTAGTTCGAGAATTTATTTTATTAAATATGTACTTCGTAGTAAAGGATAGTTCTGAAGGAAACTAAATATATTGCCCTATTGTGGCATTTCCTTCTAGATCTCTTCAAACTCTATTTTGCATGGTGGAATACCTCCTGCTATTTGCTTGGAGTAATTCCAGGTTGAGATCACCATTAAATGTAAATGGTTAAACAGCAGAGAATTATTGAGCATGAGATTTAATTTTACAGGAGTTTAAAATTGTTGTGTGAGTCTCATCTGCAATGTAGATGTTCAGCGGTTAGATAGTATCTACAGGGCTTCTTCATAGCACACATTCTTTTGATTATTAACATCTTTAGAAGAAGGTAGAAAGAACTGCTTCCCACAGCATCAAATAAATTCCTTCATGAAGAAAGGTGGATACCAGGGGGAGCTGTTTGGAGCATGAAGGTGAGTGTGCAGGTGCTTTCATTTAGGAAGAGCAAACAGTTCTTTTTAAAGCTGACAGAATATTTGCCTGCGTAAGTGCTTAACATTCAGAAAAACTGAACAGAAAAGTGTGTGTTATGAATAAAAAGGTGAAGTCAAAGTAAGTATTCAGAGAAGGAAAAGTGCAATCAAATCTTTCTAGTAACTCCTACTATGCAACAATCTACAAAGGTAATAGAGGCTTCCAGGGCAGGATGGTGTTGGCATCTTCAGGCTGAAAACAGTTCTGTTCAGTACTGGATCTGTATGTTGTCATGAAACATATACAAAAAAAAAAAGGAAACTTCAGGTTTGCCATAAAAATGTATTATGCGAGGGATCACTTCCCTGGAAATTTTCCATTCATAGAATCATAGAATATCCCGAGTTGGAAGGGACACACAAGACTGTGGATAGAGTCCAACTCCTACAGTTACAAAATAGAAATTTCGGTAAATTTCCCAGTGTCCTGAAGCACTTGAATAGTGCTTGTGTAATTAGACACTGATATATTATTCCATTTATGTTGTCTTCCCCTTGAAGACTTCCACTCAAAATTTTCTGTGCAACTGTTAGGTGACAGTATCCTGAATTTTAGATTGGGAGGAAATTATTATTTCTGAATATTAGCTCTGTGTGTCAACATTTTTCCAATGTTGACTACAGTTCTTTTCAGATGAGAGAACTAGGCTGTGTGTGTGCTGTCTTTGCTGCATACAGTGTTTCAGAGCACTGCGCATGGCATGTTTTCCCGTCAGACTTCCCTGGCTGTGGACAATGTCCAAACTGTAGCAGTTCACAGCAGTTAAGTAGTTAGTACAATATCATATTCCTAGGTATCACAGAGGTATTATTCTATTGCTACAGCATAATATAATGTAGACTCTTTCTGATGGACTGGTGGTTGCACACAGTGACAATTAAGACACATATGGATGCCGTCTTGGCACAGCTGTTCTAAATGTTTCTTTTTAGAGAAGTGTCCTTAAGAGCCAGGCCCTGTGAAGGGAAGGGGAGGAGAGGGGCAGAATAAAAGGCCAAATGTATGGGAACCCCAAATAAATACAACTTAAAATATAAAAGCACTCACATTTCTTTTCAGATTGTGAATGTGTCACGGTTAGATGGTGCTGATAACCCAGTGGAGCTGATCTATTTTGTGGAGGATCAAGATGGAGAGAGATTTAGTGCTCTGAAGTGCTCAGACCTGATGAACAGAGTTGATATCCAGCGGGCTGCAATCATCCTCGGATACCGCATTGAAGGCACCGTTGCACAGCGTAAGCCCTATCAAATCCACACTGATGCCAGCAGAGAGAAACAGGAAGGGCGACGTTGGCTTTGGAGATTGTGGCAATGCACAGTGCCCACCGTTGTGGTGCTTTGTTCTTGGGGTGGGAGCCTATCGGTGTGAAATGGGTGTTTCCTTTAGCTGAGTGATTGCAGTGAAGTTTAGCCGTAGTCACTTCTTTTTGTTTGTCTGAGTTGCTGTTTCTTAAATTGAGGGTGTATGTTAATGCTAGTCAGAGCATTTTGGAGTGTACGAGCTTTTCATCCATTGAATACTATTGACTTTATATTTATTTTTCCAGTAATGTATTAAGTAATGGGATCTTTTAATAAAATTGTAATACACATCAGAATAAATATGACAGGTCACTAGAATAATGACTTTATTCAGGAAGCTTGCTATATAAATTATTTGCAGTAAGGAGCAAGACAGAAGACCTACTCAAAATTCCATGTAATGGTTAGGAAAAGCTTGAAAATATTAACTTAAAAAAAAAAAAAACATGAACTACAAAATAACTCAGATGTAAATGTTTAATTATCTTTTCTGTTTTCTGTGTGTGAATTACATACACAGGGTATTTTGTCGATAGAACTAGCATGTGTCTGATTTTTAAAATTGTCTGAAAAAAAAAAAGAAAATAGTAATAATTAGACCATTTCTAATTTTGTCCCTCATTAAAACAGTAGTTTAAAGATTGTTCAGTAGCTCATATACTTCTGCTTAAATTCTGTCAATGGGTTGTGGTATTGGTTGGACAAAAATGCAAGAAGTTGCGTTAATAAATTCCCTTTACAGAAACAGTAAGTGTTGAACAAACTTCATGGACTGTTTATAGCTTATTCTGCATATAGAAACCTAATATTTCTGGCACATCATTAGACAGTTGTTTCAAGAGGCATAGATTTTTTTTCTGTTTCTTGTTGGGAAGAAACTAAACAAACAAATTTTATATAAGACAATGGTAATTTTATATCAGAAAGTGTAATGACATAAATGAGCTGTCAGATGTATAAAATATAAGAATATGTTCCTTTAATCTTGAGATTCAGCATCAGAATGGCTATTAATAAAAATGATACATAAAAATAAAATTACGTAGAAATACTGTTTTTTAACTTGAGTATATTGTTTTAAGAAAATGCATCAATTTGACTAGAAGTGTATTACTGCTGTGGGTTTTAGTCCCACATGTAATTATTATGCAAAATGGAGCAAATGAAAGTTTTGTCGATTCTAGTAGTTCACTTTTTCCATGCATGACTGGTTTGATTACACTTTCCAGTATAATTGCCTTTTTTTTCTCTTTGGGAGTAAAAGATCTCACACAATGACAATGAAATAGAGAAAGGAAAAAAAAGAAAAAGTAATAAAAAATGTGGAACTATACATGTTGTGGAGGAGGGTCTAACTGATTTCAAAATGACTGTTTATTGATGGGGAAGGTAACAAAATATATATAACAAAAGAGAAGAGGTAGCTGATAATACTACTTAAAGCAGGATACAGACAAAGTTGAAAAAGTTCTTCTCACCTTAGTGGTGAGTTATTTTTCTGGACCCATTTCACTATGTCAGCTCAGTTTGGGGTTAGAGAGTGATGTGGTAGAAGTGTATTTTCATTAGCAGTTTAAGCACTGGTCTTCAGAAGGTAGACGAGAACAATTGATCACCTGCCCCACGCTTCCTGAGCATGACATACATTAACTTATAAGTTCCTGTGATGTGTAGCTAGTTTCTGATAAATTCCTGGACTAGCATTTACAAGAACATAACAATACATAACCTTGAACTGTCCTCAGTTAAAAATATATAACCACATAAAACTACTGTTTTTTTTTTTAAACTTTACAGCTGTGGAAAAGCTGAAGGAGTCCTCCTCAGAGTCACAGAATGGCAACCTATGGATTATTGTTGGAGTGGCAGTCCCAGTTGCTGTGGTGCTCCTGATCGTTATTATTTTATACTGGAAACTTTGTCGAACAGACAAACTGGAGTTTCAGCCAGACACGATCAGCAACATTCAGCAGCGACAGAAGGTAAAAGGGGAAGAAGCTGTGCTGGGTGGAGGTCGAGTATTCTGACCATAAATGAATGTGGGAGTCTAGGGAACACCTAGTATCCTTAAATAGCATGTGGAAACGTAGTTTCAGAGCCTTCTCATTGAAAAGAAAAGAAGAGAAAAGGTAAATGATAGTTCGAAGTCAAGAATCCCATATTGTTTATTTGTTCTCCTAGTTATATGATACTGTGTTAGATAGATACATTCTTCTGAAATGCGGGCACTGAGGCTGAAAGGAACCCTTATCACTTCATTTCAAGGCTTCAGCTGGGGCTGAGTAAGAGGAAATGTATTGAGTGTTGAAACAGTGACCTTGTTTTCTGCAGAGGGCTGAACTCTTCTTTCGAGAGCTTCTGCTTAACTAATTTGACAACTGCACCATACCATCCGTTATACCTCACGTTGGAACTAGCGTTTGCTAGAGCTCATCTTTGCTGCTCCCCATTCTGCTGGGGCTGTACTCTCTTGTGAGAGCCTGTTGCAGGACTAGAACTTCAGTTACTGGACCTCAATGAGACTTGATGGGTGAACGTGTTGGCTGATGTGATGGAGGACGGGGTTAGGATGGTGAGAAATTCAGTAGTCTTTTTCTTGCCCAAGTCTGTAAATTATAAAATGCATGACCCGGGATTTTCGCAAAATAAGTGTTCATTAAAAGGAGTGGAAAAGTGACTTAGAGGGTTACAAATCCTACTTTTCCTTTTAACAACTGAAGAGAACATGTCTGTTTGTCAGAGGTGCTTATTACTGACTACACTATCAAGGCATTAATAAAGGCAAAATAATCTGCCTGTGCTAATCCTGTGGTACTGTAGTCATGTTCTTGTAACTGTCATCTCATGTTCAGTCATACCGTTTTCTCTGTAACGAGTCTTGTCTGTACACCATGCTCTCTTTCAAGATAATTAACGATATGAAAGATGAGAGAAGCAGAAAGCGGTTGCACTTCCAAAGCAGTCAGAACAAATCAATAGCAGCTTCCACTTTTGTTTTGCCAGTTCAGATTGAGCGTCAGAGTCAAGGTCAGCAACAAGTAGTACCCTTCAATGGACTTCACCTCCTGCTAGTGTTTCACCTGTGCTGTGGTAACACAGCTTTTGATTGAAGAGGTTCCCTGTAGTAGTTTAAGCTAATTTGAGAAGGGTCATACAAAAAAGGCAGGAGGGGATCATTATCCTTGGTACGCTATTTCATGACATAAATTTTCGGTACCTCTCTGCTGTCTCAAGCTTTTTGTAAGAAAGCAGTTTGTATTGACTGTAAGGCCAGAAATATCTCTTCATCCCATTGTTTTGGAAAGTTGCTCAGTTTTTTGTCTCCACTGCTTCCACAGTATTCTTCATTTTAATCATTCATGAGTCAGAAGCCTTGAATTTGTATGCAAGTCTTGTTTCAGTTCGCCTAGGGAGCCTGTCACTTTGACTTAGGGAAGTCTCTGTAAGCAAACTAGAAAGAACCAGTAAAGACATGTAGTCCAGTCCTTCATGTGCCAGTGGCTGGCTCATACTTAAATACTAAATGAGATAAAGCAATAAAAAGTGTCTTAAATTTTTATCAGTTAGCACATTAAAAAACTAGCAGAATCTACTTCAAAAAGACATTTTTCTCCTTTGCCCGAGATCCCGAATGAAAGAAGCAATCTGGCTTCCATAGTAGCAGGCTGTCATTGGGCTTTCTTCATGTCTTCAAACAGTGGGTTGGAATTCCAGGTCAGAATACGGCTTATTTAGCAAGCACAAAAGACACCTAGACAATCACAACAGCATACAAACGATGGGACGTGTTTGGTCTTGTTCTGCTCTTTAAATTGTTTGTGGTTTTCATTCTTTTTATTACAGTAAATGCAAAGAAATTGATCAGAGGAGTCAAATCGTGGTCAGGGATTTAGGATTTAAAAAATAAACTGTATTTTAAAATAGAATTGCCCCCACACCCTCCCCCCCCCCCCCGCCCTTTCAATTGTTTGAACTTGCCTTTGATACCAAAGGAAAGTGAAGATCTTAACTCCTTCTGTAAATGGAAGTATATTTCGTTTAAAGATCTGTTTTTTTTCTTGAAATCAAATATTTTATTGGTAAAACCATAAAGAATGGGCATTTATAGTGCTAGCTCTTCTGCCTTCTGTTGAGCTTAAAAAAAAAAAAAGGAAGTATATTTCACTGATGTGCATGACATGCATACTGGAAATAGAAGACAATTCTTGTCAACATGTAATAAGTCTACAATGTGTTTTGCACTTGAAAATGTGTTTTGTTTTTTTAAATATTCTACTGGTTTGGAAGATAAGAAACAGAGACTCTTTTCTTGTTCAGATGAAATAGGATATATTGCACTGGTGGATCTCCAGCGGTATCACCAGTCTTCTTTTTCAGTGTGTAGTCGTTTAATTAATTATTTTAACATAGCAGATCAGTGGGCATAATGACCAGTTAGAATTCACAGTAGTACCTGATAGCATAATCTGCAACTTAAAAACCTGGAACAAGGTTGCAGGCTGAGTCCTTGAAACGTCAACAGAGAGAAGTTCAGTAAACATACGATAATGTTCGTTTTTGTGCAAGTTACATCAGTAAGACTTAAAGTTTGCAGGAGCTTTTTATTCTCAGGTTGGAGTCTCTTTTACAAATTTGAATTCTTCTCTTGAGAGATGCTTTAAAGACACCCTAAATTTTACTGGATTCTATAGCCCCATGCGTCATTCACCTTTTCTTTCTTTCTTCCTTATACTTAATTGCTTAATTCTGGTTTTAAACACCTACTTTTATCCTGAAATATTTTGATATGCACTCAGGCAATATAATCATTTGAGTTTTAATTTTAATCTTACATATGTTAAGGTTTACTTTCAGAGAATTCCTCCCCCCACCCCACCCCACCCCGCCTTTGGGTAGGTTGGATATTTGTGTTCTTCTGACCACCATTATAATTAAGTCAAAAATTGCATATACTCGCAGTCTATCTACTGATGAAGCAGGCAAGTAATCTGTTGCTGATAAGACCCTAAGTGCCTTTTGGGTTTACCCCTGAGAGTATGGCTGCCTGGGTGCGCTGCAGTGGGGTAAAGATCCCCAGGTAGTTTGGCCGTGCAGTCATTCCATCATATCAGTCAGCATATTGTGCCAGCACAACTAACCTGCTTTGGTCCCTGGCCAGAGCTTGGTGTTTCTGCCAGCATACATGCCCCTTGAGAATATGTGGGTCACAGTCCCCCACCTGTGACCGTAGATAATAGCATATTTTCCATGTCAGCAGGCATAGCTGTGTTGGAAAATATTCAGATCCTATGGTGACAAACACATAGAAGTACCCAAGGCTGCATCTGTATTTATGTGCCGTAGCAGCCTTGAAACTGAGCTTGAGTCTAGTTTTGCTGCTTGCCCTCACTCTCAAGGCCAGGTCACCCTCAAAGATACCATAGATAATAGCTAAGATATTTCTTCTAAGGCAATGGCTTGGGCATGGTAGACTGTATTCAGCAAAGGCAGAGCTTTCAGCAGAGCGGATGTACCATGCTGTGCTACTAGTTTCTGTTCTTTCCATCTGGCCCTTCTAGTTTCATCGCAGAATCCCTGTCTTGCAGATAGGAAGGCATAAGGGTCCTTATAAGGTTATCTTTGCGAAAAATATGGAGACAGCCTGAGCTCAAATGAGGCTAAGGTGGTTTGCTGACAGAAAGAATGCAAGGTGCTATAACTAAGGGACGTTTTACTTTCGGATGGTCTTAGAAGCTTGCGACTTAGGTGAATAAAAACATAGACACATAGGAAAGTTTTGTGGGAACCAAAGCTAGCAAAAGAAGATTCGAAAATAATGTAATAAACAATGGACTTTGAAGAGAATCTGGTAGATTTTTCTAGTCCATCCGTCTGCCTCAAAGCAGGATCAACAATACCTGAAAAATACTAGGTGGCTTTTCTTGTCTGGAGACTAGATGGGAAAAGATGCTTACATCAGAGTTATCTGGGACCCTTTTTAAACTAGGAATTAGGGAAGCAGGTCAGAGCAGTGAATTTGTATGCAGGATTCATTGGTCTGTGCAAGGGTAATTCTTTTCAAGAGATGGAACTGAGATATTTAAAGGGCACATCAAGTATTCATGACTTGTTCTGTAAGCTGTAGCATCCAACAGGAAATTCACCTTGATGTGATCTGGGTTGTTGCACTGGATAAAGATGTCTTTGCCTTTGGAATAAAAAGCTGCATAAGCAGCATTTTTAAATTACAGGATTCTCACTTGCCTTTGCCTATACCCACCACATCGTTACAACATGAACTTTTTATATTGCAAAGAAGCTGTGCTGTGTCTTTGTGGGAAAATGAATTTTTGCAGTGGTTTATTTTTCTTCTTTGTGAGAAAATGAAGAAATGTATTTAATGCCCAAACCATCATTCTGCTCAGTACTGGACTGCTGCCATTTTTGTGCAAAAATACTGTGAACTCTTTTCCTCTTCCCTGAAGAGGAAAAAAACTTTCTGCATATTTGTAATGCAAACAGAGCTGGCAATATTGTTTGTTTCCCCATGGACATCCAAAGAGTAAAATGAGACCTGGTTCTCTAGGGATCTAACTTTCCCTGTTGTAGACAAGCTTTCAGAGAAAAAAGTCAAATCCCTTGCTAGGACTTTTCAGAAGTAATTTCAGCTCTTGACAGTTATTCAGGGAAAGGCTCCCTGCCCTAATAACAGGAATCTCACTCCTATGGACAAGCTCACTGATGTTTATTTGGAAGGTCTTGGATGTTCTCCTCCTAGTGGAAGGTGTCCCTGCCCATGGCAGGGAGGTTGGAACTAGACGATCTTTAAGGTCCCTTCCAGCCCAAACCGTTCTATGATTCTGTGGCATGCTGGGCACGCTGAAGTCATCGCCTTTGCAGTGCTAACTTTGACTGAGTGGCTTGCTCAGTTCCTTCCTCAGTTTTTCCAAGGGCACATCTCTCTGGCTCAGTGTCCCTGTATGTTGATATGTGGGAGAGGTGGGGTGAGTTGGCCCCGACAAAGCCTAGGACAAAGCACACGGTACCCCACCTTCTCCGTGAGCAGTAGCACAGACAGCGTGAGAGCTGGAGGGCTGCCAGTTTGCACTGTGTGCCAGCAAACCTCAGCTAATGCGCGATCACCTGGGGACAGTTACCAGCCTGTGCGTGTCTGCTCTAATCTGCACTGCTTGTGACAGCCAGTCAGACCACCCCATGTCGCTCACCATTACAGGCAACGAGTCCTGCGTTCTGCAGGATGTCAGACAGGTTTATAAGGATTTTTGTTTTTCCCAAAGCAGGAACATCTCATACCCGAAGCTTATGTGTCAGGTGTAACTTTACACCTCTGAATTGAGAGTTTTGCTTATTATTGTGTATTCAGTAGACTACCTCTTGGATGTTCCCAGGATCAAAGAGGCCAGCCCTGCTGGAGGCTAAATACTAGGCTTCTGCTCCAGATACAAAGAATTCTTGTGATGTTTTGACATCCTGTAATGCTTTTGTTCGTCTGTATAATGTAGAGGCAATAACTGCATTTCAGAATAATTCCAGTCAAAAGAGATTCGTGTAAAGAAAGACAGCTGACACCAATCTTATAAAAACTACTTGAAAACTGACATGAGTTTCTGCAAGAGATTTATGTCTGTGCCAACTGTTTGCATAACAAATACCTTTCATTTCTAATAGCAGCCTTAACTAACTATCAAAAATGTTGTCTTCTTGGAACTGGCATACAGGTTCTGCTGCGTTCAAATCAATAGCTGGATTGTAACAAGGAACACACTATTCAACATCTTAATTACTTCTCAACAAAATGCATTTCTCTGATATCAATTCCTCTGCAAGAGCTCTTGTGTGGGAGCTCTTCTTCTATATTGAAGATCAGCTATTGACAAGTTGTAGGTGTAAAATACCACACTTGGATGCACTGCTTACAGCAGTAGATAGGAAAACTAAAATGTTTGTTAAAAAGCAGATAGAGGCCATTTAAGCAGCCATACAGAGGTCCAACTGAAATGCCTAGAGGTGCCAAAAGCAAGAGTCTAGAAGGGGTAAGGACAGGGAAGGTACATGTGATAATTTGCCTTGAGTAACTTTTCGGCCTCCAGTTATGTGAGGCTCAGGGACTTTCTCACTTTAGAAGTGGTGATTTTTAGCAACCCTCAATGGATTTCTCCTCTGTGAACTTGTCCAATCCTTCTAAACCTATCTGAGCTGCTGACAGGTGTTTGTATAGCATGTTATGTGAAGAATCATGTCGTCATCTTGTGTTGTTTTTGTCCTGCTACCTCCATGTTTCCTGTGATGCCCCTAGTCCTTGTATTGGAGGGGACAGTGAACAGCTGGTTCCTAGGCACCAGCTTGGTGCCAATCCTGACTTTTCAGATCTGTCACATTCCTGTCTCCATCATCGCTTTTCCAGACCGAGGAGTACCAGTTGTCTTAGCCCTTCTTTTGAATTTGACTTTGAACCATTTCCTTGAACTAGCGTTTGAAAAGGCTACATTTTCTAATTCTTTTCAATCTTTTTTGTGTGGGGGAAACTAGAACTGCATATGATTTTCTAAATGTAGGTGACACATGGATTTATAGAGTGATATTTATATAGTGGCTACTTTTGAAAAAGAGTTTAGAAAACAAAACAAACATTTTCAAAACACAGATTAACTTCATAGATAGTATCCTAATCATAATAGACCACTGGGACTAGATTACTACCAGGGAAGTAAATTCTGTCTTTCCTCCTGAAAGATGTTAGTTTACCATAGAGTTTAGCTATTTTGGGAACAAGGATATGCACCAATATCAAATCATTATTATCAGAGGTTTTAATATTGCTACTCACTTGTTGCAGAACAGCAAGATATTTCACTAAAATGCTTTGCAATTCACATTGTGATTGTAGCAAAATGGCAGTGTCAATGGAAGGCTGTTGTAGCCAGAGCTGACAGGCTAGGTGATTTGTTCATATACTTTATCTCCTCAAATTACAGGTGCCTGCGTGAAATGGCAACGTCATTTGAAAGGATCCCTGGGCCTGCAGTGACAACAGATTTACCTTAGTTTTAGGATAGTCATGGATAATGGGGCACAACAAGGAAGGAGGGAAAAGAAACTAGCTTCATTTCAGCAAGCAGATAATTTCTGCAGTATATATTAACGTGCTTTCGTTCTGTCTAAAAAACCCTTTTTAGATATATAAATGTGTGTGAGTTTTAAGACCACAGGATTATCTTTGTTCACTGAGCCCAGCAAAATACCAGCACAAAAACAAATTAAAATTGCTGATCTGTGTTCTGTCTTAAAGTCCGTTAGTGCTTTTCTTGCTATTTGTGGAGAGGAAGTATTTCTGGACTGTATTGTGTATGTGCTCTGTCCAGACAGTGAGAGCGATGTTATGAACATATGTTCTTGCATCACAAGTTGGGAAAAAATTTTGCTGAATTCATAATTTTTTTTTGACATGCTATACTACCTGTTAGAGATTGCACTTGATATCGGACTTGCTTACGTGGCCTTTGTGGAGTAGTTTTTTGACATAGCATATGGAAAAGACTGGTGGAACTGAGGCACAGCAGTGACCTCTGTATTTTATAAAGTTGATGATCATTTTCTAACTTTATCCTGACACTTTCATCTAACTAGTGTGCAAAGGAACCTCACCAAAGCATGATTCAGATGGTATCCACCCTGTGGCATTTCTGTCTTAGGAGGGAAGCTAAAACTATGAGTGATTCAGACACAGAACTCAGCCTATTACAGCAGTTATCTCAGCAGCCGATGGGCATAGATGTACTCAGAGCTAGGGGCTTTCAACAACATGATCCCTCTTGTATTTTGTGAAGTGTACTGAGCTGTCATGGTAATATTAATGTGGCAGGAGGAAGTGCACAAAGGAGAAGAATGGGGATGATGAAAATCCATGAAAAGCATCTGTCTTAAGAAAATACTTCAGAACACGTCTTAAGAATTTCAGGCTTTAAAAATTTTTTGGAAGTTTGGGAGGGAGGGGGGTTCTTTATTCATTTGTTTTCAATCCTGCTCCAAGGGCAAAACTCCTGAGGTGGTGCTTCCTGTGGCATTCCTGCTTTACATACGATTTTTATGGTGGTGAGCAGGAAATCACAGTTTTGACTTTTCCGAGAAGGAAGAGAGGACTAGAGGATGTACACTAGCTTATTCTGGTTTTCCATGCCAGTGCTGGCCATACTGTGCCCTCTATTCCCAGGCTTGATGGTAGAAACCCCTGCAACTATGAGCATGTTTCTTCTCCGCAAGGACGTGTTTGCTCAACTGCTTGACCTGTTCCCAGTAATGGTGATAGTTGACAGAAGTGCTGTTGTGACGACAAATGTGAGACATAATTTGTATGATGAGGTAATTGGTTCAAAATGAGAAAATGGATAGCATTTTGCACATAAAACCCCATGTGCGGCTCTCAGATCTCAAAACCGTGCTTTTTTGAAATGAGGCTTGCTGTATGAATACAGGTTCTAACACAGTCATAATAGGGTGGTGAGGGTATCCCACCTAAGAGATGATATATTGAGCTGCCAGTATGCAAACGCTTCTTATACATATATACACGGTTGTCAAGTGAAGGTATTTAAATCTATTTAGAAACCCTTTTTTATTGTAGTTTTTTTTTAAAAAAAAAAAAAAAGGGAAAAAAAAAAACCAGACCAACCAGGAGCAATGGGTGACAGTGATGCTTAATATTTTTTTTAAAAGGCCAGGAAAGAATTTGTGCTTATGGCACGAGTAGGTTTCATCATATATTATATATTTTATAGGCAAATTGCATCAACAGCACAAAAAACCCTTGAAATACAGATGGGACTTCTCTCAGTATTTTCAGGGAGAGACAGAATTCTTCTTCTATATGATCTTCTAATGCACTTTCTGATCAACAGAGTTCTTGTGCCTTGACTCAGATGTGCATTACTGTTATTGAATTGCATATATAATTTGTATGCATACTTTGCAGGCAGTCCCTGGTTGTGATGCAAAATGGTTTTATGTTGAAGGGGTGCAATGTAAGCAAAGAAACAGAGCATATATGCCTATGTGCATAAGGGATGGGAAAGATATAAAAAGAATGAGCTGAATGGGAAAATGAGACTGAATGAGAAAGGTAAACATGCCTCAGTACTTCTAAATTCTTATTTATTGTAAATTGGTAGGTGTTTTAAATATCTGAAGGAACAGTCACTGCAGACAATATGGACGAATGATCCCAGTGGGAGGAAACAATAGTCCAATATCTTGGATGGGGTAGCAGAAGCATAGTGAAACAAATGAGTTAAAATTAAAAAGACCCTAGCAAGTGCACCATAGCTGCTGCAAATATTGTCATTACTGGTGCATCATGAGAGTATGCGATTAATGCAGTGAATTCACACTACCCTATGGTATAGTGCTCTGGGAATACAGAGAAGCATTTGGTGCTGTGAATCTCAGATTGTAGAATGAAGTTTGTGATTTTTAATAGCTTTAAACAACCCTAGATCAGACTGCTTATTTACATCTTCAGCCCATATTAGTGTTAAGAACACTGATTCTAACTGCCTTCCTGCATTTAAATTAGCAGATTTGAAAACATTTTTTTCTGTAATTTCTTTATCCTGTCATTTTTGTAATGTTCCATGTGCTAGCATTTTAGTAAGGTCATAAGTCAGCAGGACTTCTTTACAGAGATTCCAGTCCTGTTCATAGATTATGTGCCAACACTAAAATATTATTTTTGAAATCATGCTTAACTCCTTTGTTTCCTTAGAAATGTATTTTAACAACCTCTGCTCAGTGCTTGTATCTCTACAAGGAACAAGGTAATCTTGTAGAATAAAATCAATAGAAAATTGTCTTGGTGTATTATTTTTCATTTTATGTCCAAATTCAAATGCTGCTGCTACTCCTAAAAAAAAAAAAAAAAAAGCAAACAAACAAAAAACACAAACAAAAAACAAAACCCCATAGTTTTAATTAGAGGAACTACAAGAAGGATGCTAGGATGCTGAGTAAAGTGTATTTCTTTTCTGTTGGTTTCTGCTGAAACTGTTCACTGACCTGTATGTTCAGTCTTTGCTTTCTTGAGAAAACAGATTGTTGATGTTCATGGTGTGTATCTGCATCTAGGAGAAGCAGTATCTTGGCAGCCATGTAATATTTCTGTTTTGAACAGTACTGAAACTGTTAGCTGCTTTCATGACCAAGGTGCATAGACCTTGTTTGTAGACTTCTGCAGAAATTATTTGATTGTTCTATGAACTGAGCTTCAAATTTTTCTTTCATTCAGTATCTAGCAACAGAATTCAAACACTGTCTTAACTTACCAATTTGAAATCATCTTCCCCTTGGATTTCAGCAGGCACTGCATTCTTATTTTTATATAATGCCTTAATAATGTATTAGCTCAGACATGCTTGTTTTAGTGGTAAGCTTCAGAGTATTTTATTTTTTCCCTTTCACAAATGTATAAAAATACAGCAAATGAAAACCTTCTTTAACAACTTACATTTAAAGCAAGAAATCTTTGCGAGTACTAGTTTTATGCAGTTTTAGGTAAAGGCACTTGAGACTGATAAAAAGAGGTTCAGTTTCAGCACCTGAGCAGACAGCAGTACAGGCACAAGTGTGCGCTTCCTTAAAAAGAGATTGTATTCCTTCCGTGGTGGTGGTTAGTTTATGAGTAGTAGATGGCTGATCCACAAGTGGTATTCTGACTACCTGTGCTAAGATGAGCAGAAGTCATTCAAACTGTTACGCTGTATAGCTTGAGATAAAGGAAGGGAAGAAAAATACGGCAGGTGGCATGCCATCGTAAAGAAAATGTAATGAACCTTTTCAGCCTGGCAGCACTGTTCGTTCCTTCCACTGAGTCTCAGTGGTGTGACCATCCAGTCCTGTAGGCAGCAGAGTCTTCACACTTGTCACTGAAAATGTAGGGTTTAGTTAGTGTCAGTTCTCCATTAGTCATAATATTGCCGTGGTCTAGTGTGGATCATGAGGTGTAGATTTTTTTTTAAGAAAATGAAGCGGGTTTCTATTGGCTGTGTTTCTGCATTAGTAATTGTGTTAATATTTCTATTTCTCAAGTAATAGGTATTATTTTTAAAAACTCTTTATATCTACTTATGAGGTGAGGACCATCATTTCTATTGTCAGGTATCATGTTTTACATAAATGTTTTTTCATATTGTATTTTTGTAATTCATAGTTTTCATACATACGTACATATACATATACACATGTGCATGCAGTCTCTCATATGTTCATGTATTGGTTGGAGATGGTAGTGCCAACTTAAGTTTTTTTAGCAGGAGGTATCTAGAAATATTATATAGCTGAACTTTGCAAGACTTTGAATCATTCAGGAAGAAGGTTTTCATTCCATTGTCAGTTTCATACTGATTTTTTTTAAGATAAGAAGAGCTTGTTCTTTCCAGGAACAAGGTTAATAGAAAAAAAATTGGACAAAACACTCTGTTAAAAACATTTTTGGAGAAGCTCAGTATATATTCTCAGCCCTTGGGCGTGCAATGTAGGTAAGGAAAGGAAGCAGGACCAGGAGGCTGTTTCATATGAAGGAGGTGTTTTTGTTGATTCAATTTGTGTAGAACTACCCATTTCTAACTATATAAACCATTGGGAAAATGTTTGCATGTGATCGACAGAGACTTGTTAATAGTTTACCAGGTGAATTCTCATAAGATTCCATCTGTTCTGTGCATATAAGCTCTGTGGAGCCATACCTTAAGAACTAAGAGGGCTTTTTCTCTTGTTGCTTTATGTGGAGGTTGTTACAAGGAGCAGCAATGAGGCTCAAGCTGTTGGATAGCGTAAACTGGAACGGGCAGCTGGCAGGCAGAGGGAGAGAAGGGCAAGAAGGTGGGATGGAGAGACTGGTTCTGCCTGGCAAGGAAGGATGAGATCAGATGAGGAGTTAACCTGGCTACAGCTTTAGGAAGACAGGTTCTACGGTGTCTGGGGAGAGCTCTTCTTGAGGCTTGGGATAGAATCGGTGATACCTGATTCTTGCCAGTCCTCTGTTGCCAGCAAGTGTCCATGCAATCCACTGGCAAAATCTTAGCCACCTTACCTGCAATTTTGTAGGAGAATACATCCGTTCTTTTCTTGCATCCACTCCTTCATTCACTACATGTTTGCCAACTTTTGCATAAAATGAGTTGTGTGTCCTGGTTCTACAAGTAACATTCTTATGTTCTGGCCAACTTTGACTAATAGTAGAAGGCTTAGCCTATGACAAGGATTCAGCAGGGTGGGAGAGAGCAAGAGAGATCCTATGGAAGAAATGAATTTATGATATTTAACTCAAGTCTCTACTGCAGTGCCTATGCATGAGAGGATTCGGGTGTGATTGTTTAGACAATCTTAACCTGTGCCATTTCTTGAAGTGTGAGTGCTTGCCTTTGCGATACTATCAGCATTTTAAAACAGTTTCTATGTGATCTGTCTGCAGATAAACATATGTGTATACATATGCTGTGATATATGTACACATACCTATAAATACATCTATTGCCATAACTGTGCTTAGACAGAAGTTTAACGTAAACTGCAACAAGGAATAGGACTAGTCAAAGTTAAAAGGTTAACAATGTCTGTTTTTACACAATGCTTTATTCCCCAAGGGTTTAAAAAACGAGTGCATTAGACTTAAGTCTAAAGTATGTTGAAATGCATACTTGAGAGGCAGCAATCTTAATAAAGCCATACTAGTACTTCTAATATTACTAGAATGTTTGTCCTTTTAGTCATCCCTGCCCACCTCACCCATCATGCTATTATAAAAGGAGTGGTAACTTTGCAGGTCAGTTTAAGGGTGCTTAAGAAAGGGTAGAAAAACACTGAGGTTTTTTGTGCAAGCATTGTGCCCACCACGTGGTGAAGTCTCTCATCATCTTTGGAGCAAAGGGGGCTTGGGGCAGGGGACAGGAATGTGGTGATAATTGGGGATCAGTAGCAGGGTTATATAGGCACGAGTGTGCAGTATGAAACGGTTAGAAGAAGGGAAGCCACTGAAGTTGTTCAAAGGGAGGATGTTGTACACAGGAATATCCTCAGAGAGAATAAGCATGATGTCTTAAACACATCAGAGGTGGAGATGGGGTAACTGAGGGGAAATTTCAGTAATCAAAGTACTTCAAGCCAGCATGATAATTCTGACAGTGGAAATGAAAAGTTCCACCCCACCTCAGAATTATTTTGAAAATAAAACAAGGAATTTGGGGATCTCAAAAAAAAAAAAAAAAAAGGAAAAATGGAATTTTATGAAATTTTATGATGACTTCTGGGATGTTCAGTGAGCGAGATCCTGAATACAGTGTTTAAACCCTGAGGGAGAGTGAGTTTCAGGAAGGAGTCACTTGGTGGCAATGA
Source organism: Chauna torquata (assembly GCA_013399475.1). Classification (NCBI taxonomy): domain Eukaryota; kingdom Metazoa; phylum Chordata; class Aves; order Anseriformes; family Anhimidae; genus Chauna; species Chauna torquata. The sequence goes on from VXAL01015729.1 coordinate 24,506, forward strand.
CTCTACAAATGGAGAAAAAATTACACCTTTTCCTGGTCTAGCTCAACAGTGCCTTTTTGAATCAGTGCTTGCAGTGATTTACATAAATTCTGTAACTGTGAATCACCTATAGTGCTGAATTGAAGACACTGTTGTAAAGCCCAAGAAAAGTGCAATACAGTGGAAGACATCCAGTTCTGTTCAAGTAATAAGCTTACTCATTTGGTCGGTAACGAACTCCAAAACCTCAATCATTGAGGTATTTGTTAGATTTTACAGGAGGGCACTTATTGCCATCTACTGGTCTGAACAGGCAGTTTGCTCTTCTACAACAACCTTTCTAATAACCATTTGGAAAATGTTTGCTTACTGAGAAAATATTTTGAAGAGATTGTTTCAGTATATTCCTTAGGCAAGCTTATCTTTGGCATGGTATCAGACGAGTCTGTAGTTAGCTGTGTTGGCACGCCAAGCTTTATGAAAGGGGGTTCATTTAAACATCTGGAAGCTGTCGCACCCATAAACGCACTCCAACACATGCTTCACTTTACAAGAAATCAGCTGTAGGAGCACACAGAGGTTTTTGTGCATATGCTGTGCAGTGAGTATGTGTGCATGCACTTTGAAAACTGTTGTTTTCAAGTTGTCAAGATTTCTTTCCACTTTTAACTTCCAAACTACTTAAGAATTTAATAAGACTCAAAGAAAAGCTTTGTCTTAATTAGTTTCTCAGAATTTCTGATTACTTCAAAGCCCCCAAAAATTTGTAGGAGAGCTTGAAACTTGTAGGCTTGATTCAGTTAAGTCTGAATCAAGTCATTGGCAATGTGAGAAGCTATTTTAAAAATAGTTATGAAGGTGGAGGGCCTGATTCTGTCTTCTCAAGCAAGACACTCATTGAATCCGTGGCCCCCTAATAAGATCTCTAGGATGAATGTTTAATTTCTCTAAACCGTAAATCCATTTATATATTTTTCTGTCTACTCAGTATGAAGTTCCTAAGAGCTAGATTTGGAATACTTTTCTGGAGGCATCCATGCTGGCTGAAAAGTCATTGCTAGGCTGCTGTATAACTCAGATCTGCAGTATGTTTCTCTTTCCTCGGATGAGCTAGCTGTTTGTGTGAGCACTCCCAGACCTCCTGCAGATTTGGGGTGTTCAAAACGAAACAGATAAGCAATGATGTATTATTCAAATTATGTAAACTAACTTTGATCATCGTGACTGAAACAAATGGAAAGGTGACCTGGCAGTGGTAACCATTTCAGTCAGTACACAGGCATCTACAGTCTTGCACCCTCCAGTATGCAAAAAGCTTCCTGCACAATGATTAAATCTGAAGAAATAACTGGATAAAGGAGATGCAGAAGCAACAGAATTTTTTTGCGGTATTTACTGATTTAGGGTTTTAAACTGTATATCATCTACTGAAGTAAGATGACAGCTTCATGTTTTTTTATATTTCTTTTCCCTACAGCTGTCTTATGTGCATTTCTGAGACTACCATATCCTAACCATCCTACTAATGGCTGTTTACAGATCTTAACCAAAGCATTTGTATTCATTGTCACTCATGGTTTGTTTGTTTTTTGTCTTTATTCTCTCACAGCTCCAAGCTCCAAGTGTGAAAGGCTTTGATTTTGCCAAGCAGCATCTGGGCCAGCACAATAAAGATGATGTCCTGATTATCCATGAGCCAGCTCCTTTACCAGGACCTATTAAGGACACTACCCCATCTGAAAATGGAGATGTGCCCAGTCCCAAGTCCAAGACTTCCTCAAAGCCTTCAAAGACTGTCCGACACAGAGGCAGGTCAGTTCACAGAGGAAAAACAAACTGTGGAAGATGACTGCTGTTTACTGTATTTTTAGGGCAATCTCAGTGGACAGAACTCAGTTCCAGAGCTCCAGGACTTGTGTTTTCTACTGGGCCATCAGAGTTTATCTTATCTGTCTAGCTTATCTTTAGTATAAGGCTGTGAGAATTTGGCATCTTATTTTTCTCTTAATGGCAACATGCCCAGTTAAGAGAGGTGCTTAGGACACAGCTAGGTTGGTTGGAGTCGGTTTATTAGTTGTGTGCTGGAAACACCAAGTGTGTGCTTTTTTATGCATTCTTTGTAGTCATCCCTAGCTACTGAGGCAACAGGTGGTTAAAAACAAATGAAAAGCATTGACAAATAGCAGTAAGTGTGCGTTTCAATAATACTGAGATCGATATATATGTATGACAAGTCAGAATTTCCAGAAATAAGCAGTATCTGCAAAATCCAGGGAAGACGAATGAGTGGTTTTTGTTGTGGTTATCTGGTTGCTGTCATAGCAAACCAGTTTTGGTCAGGAAAAGGACTGATAATTTGCAGCTGTGCAAGTGGAGAACAGTCTGTCAACCTTCAGCAGTAGTTTCCTAGCCTTTTCCTTTAATCAAATGGTGTGAATGCGTCTTGCCAGAAAGGATTGCATTTTTAGGATAGGAGCTGTAACAGCTGTGCAGTAAAGAAGGATATGTGCATTTAAAAAAAAAAAGGGGGGGGCAGGGCTAAGTGGGAAGGCAATAGGTAGGAAAGAAATAGAACCCTGAGAAGTGTGCTATGATGAGTCATGAACAGCTCCTCAGTGAAGAGCTCCTCTCTGCTCCACTTTCCAGTAGTTCTTCTTCCTCACACTCCCTTTCATATTTTTACGCTCCTTTGTCTGCAGCTCTGCATCCCCTGCGCTTTTACCTACATGCTATTATTCCACTGAGAGAGAAAAACAAATGCAGTGTTGAATGAGATTAGAAAGAAACTAACGGTGGTTCTTCCTCAGCTGCAGATCGGTGGCATGGCTTGCTCCTCTCCTCAGCTTTCTGTGCTTCCTCTAAAGCCACAGTTGCCCTAAGGTCCTGGCTTCATTTTCCCCGCATGAGCTTCATACAGCTCAGTTTCCACCTTCCCAGGTGCTGAGCCTGTCTTCCTAACTCCATATAGGCTATGCAAGTAATAGACTACCAGTGGCACAGTGGAAGGAGGGCAGCACTGGAAAATAATAGAAAAAAGTTTAGTTAACTAGTTTTGGTGTAGCTTAAATAAATTAATATAAATCAGAAGGACAAGTGTTCCTATATTTCTTTTTAAAAGCTCAGAAGTGGCTTAAGACAGAGATTGATAGTCAGGGGGAGGGGAAAGTATCTATGTTCATATGCATGTAAGTATAAGAAACAAATTTAAACTTGAGGTTGTTATTGTATTGCATTTAGAGTTATTCAGAAAATCAAGCAAGGAAATTTTTCAGAAGCCAACATTTTAATGCTTCCCCTGAAGACAATAATAAATTGATCAAATTTGGAACAAAGATTTTTTTTAAAGTCTCTAAATTCAAACCCTTCAAACTGTTTTCAAAAGAGAATTTCCCTCCCCTCCCTCATTCACCCTTAGAGCAAACCTCCCTTTAGGCTTAACTATGGAGGTGTTACCATCATCTCCATAACATGCTCAGGTCAGCTTCAGGTTTAAAAAGCTTGTTCCCTGAGGAGGAAGTTGAAATGTGAAAGATAGTGTAGCATGTTACGTTTTTTAGCTGTTTTCTGTTCTGTAAGGAAATACAGAACTCACTTCATCATAGTGCAATTCAGGATTGTACGCTGCATGCCAGTAAATACAGTGGTGATGTGAGTACACATTCCATATTGGTAAAAGTAAACAAAAAAACAACCGGGATCAGAAAGCACAGCATCTCTAGTCCCCAGCCGAGAGTTGTACCTATTGTTTTGCCTTGAAAAGATAAAATCATGTACTCTGCAGAGCTTAAAAAGAAAGGTTGGCGTTGGCTTGACACTGTTGTATGTTCCTATGATATATTTATTGGTAATTTAGATAGACTGAAGAAAGTATGAAGGAAAACAATGCACAATGAAGTGAAACAAAGTCAGTAGCGTATCTGGAAACAGAACTCCACTCTTACACTCTGCTGAACCAAGACAAAGATGATGGAGGAGAAAGCTCTGCCCCTCCATTCCACCTTAGAAAAGAGTAAGAGATGCCATGGTGCAGATTTGTAAGCTCATTGAGAACCATTTTTCCTTTTATCCCTGCTAATATTTTTATTGGGATGTGACCTATTAGTTTTACAGTCCTGCAGAAAAAAAAAAGAAATACAGCTTTGTTTATCGGTGGAGAAAAAGGGGAGATGAATTCAGAGCATTGCCTGCTGAAAACGGCTGATTTAATTTTCTATTAACTTGTCTGGCTGGGTGTAGTTATCTTAGCTTGTGTCCTCTAGGCAGGTTGATACTTAGCTGACAGCTGCAATAACTAGTGCAGATTTGCATCTAGCCCGAACAAATCTTGCACTTAACAAGGTTAGTGCACAGACTAGTGCACAGTTTGAGTAAATCACTGAAGGAATAGACTATGAATGTTCATAAGACAAAATGATCACAAGAGAAACCATCGCAAATGTTAATCCCATATGAAAAGACAGGCTTTGGTGCTAACTGGGCAGTAGCATGTGCTGTATGTTTTTGCTATTTTTATACTATCTGAATAATTTCTTTTGTGGAAAATCACAGGGGTTTTGTTGTTTTTTTTTTGTATTTTTCTGAGATTGTGAGTGTAATATTTTTAAGGATCTCATGATTGCATGGGATAAATACATAAAGGTGGTGTATCTGAATGGCCCTATGCTTAACTAGGCAAGAAACTATGCACATGGACTTGTACTGTTAGCAAGTCTGAGTATTAAACTAATTACCTATGTAATTTTCTTCTTGCTAATATAATTCCTTTCTGTCTGAAAAGTAAACTTGCTACTTACTCATGCAGTATTTTCTTGAAGTAAATTTTAAAGGAAAGATTAGTTAATAATCTTGTCACGTGTGAATCCTGTTGCAGTCAGTTTTCACACGCAACAGCAGTAGCAGCATNTCACCATCAGATGCTGACTCCACAGCAAGTGAACAATCCAGTGGGAGAGAGACAGGAGAAGAAACTGCAAGACCATCAACTGTTGCAAATGAGGGCAAACCACGCAGAGCAATGAAGAAGGGTGTGTTACTTTTTTTTTTTCAACTCGTGCACTAGTAGTGCTTTACTCAGCTAGGTTGAAGAGTTACTCTAGTGCTGTAACATCTCTGAAGTCATATATGGCAATTAATTTTTCTGTTTTGTTACCTCTGCTGCCCATATAACTCTCTGCAAGATTGCTACCAAGACAGCCACTACAATTATGACTAAATGGAAAGAAGTTTGCCAGGTGGGTGTGGGAGAGTAGAGGAAGGAAGGTTCGCTCCTGTTAAGCCCTTAGGTACAAAAGCTTGCTGGAATGAAAGGTATGTGTAGATCTTCAGTTTCAACAGAAGAAACTACACGGAAAGATCTCTTTGTCAAGGTGCCTTCATGATTATGCTTTAGAAAGAGGAAAATTCAGAGCTAATACATCAACAACAGCAAATTTTTCTTTTGTGAAGAACCGTCTTTTTACCATGTAAAATACCACCATTTTCCGTGGAGGAACCTGAGATATATTCTGTTCTCCATTTAAAAGTTGATGAAACACTGCAAGATGACTTTCATTTTCTTTAACTAACATTTTAAAAAATTATTTTCATGTTTAGAAGTTTGTGGTTAACTGTGCCTAAACAAACACTAAGTGTTGTGTCTGAGAGCTTTTTGGGTTTAGATGACTTGATCCTTGTCTGAGGTTTTAGTTACCAGATCTTTTGCTTAAATAACAATGGCTTTCCTAGCGAAAATTCTGATATTGAATACGTGATAAAGAAACTTGTGAACTAGATCTTTAGGGTCCCTTCCAACCCAAACCATTCTATGATATCCCACATGTTCTTAATATGTAAGGCCTTGGTGGCAGCAGAAACTGAGAAGAAGAAAATACCATATTATCAGCAGGCTCTTTAGGTATACTGAATGTGTTTCCACATATTCTATGAAATACCAACTGAGAAACAAAGATGATTACTGAGGAATGCACTACCAGTGAAGCTTGGATCATAGCAGACATCCTTCAATTTATGCTCATGTTGAAGAAACAAGATTTAGGGGAATATGTAAGATAGTCACTTTATATAAAATGCTAGGCCTTAGCTGGTTAAATGGCAAGTTAAATAGTGTCTGATTCTTAAACTTCTATAATGTGTACCACTCCTGGAAGAGCAATGATGACGGAGCAAGCTTTGCTTTATGACAAGCATGCAGGAAAACAAAGTGAAAGATCTGCTAATGTGACTAGAAAGTTATACTTCCTAATAGATAATGTGTACATTTCGCAAGCAATGTACATTATGCAATTTATACAAAGAAGATGCTATACTGTTGCTATGTATATTTTCAGTGCCTTAGTTTGCCCTAGGGACCAGAAATCATGCCCAAGTAAATATACAGAAAAAACAATTATATTATGACAGAGGTCATCTCAGGCAAGATGATTGGTTTATGACTTGCTTCAGCTTATCTGACTTCAATTCTGTTGCCCTGATTTAGTGTTGTCCCATTTCATCTTACCTGGGGACTCGTTTTTGTCTCTCCGTTTTTCATCTGTCTTAAAAGCATTTGTAAGGTTTAGCAAGTCTTTTTTGCTGTGGAAATGTCACATATTACTGTGTCTGAATTATCTGACAAAGACAGCAAGAATGTTGTGTGAAATGTGTCCTTTTTACCTATGAGGCCCTTACTGGATCATATATACTATTTCTTCATCATTTTGTGCCTCTGGTTTGGTAATCACAGGGACTATTTTTAGTGTTCAGAATTGGCCCCACTGTCTGTAGAGGCCTCTGTGTCTGTTAAATGGCAGATGCAGCTCCCTTTTTTGTGCAGCTTAGGCTTGGCAGTTAGATCCAGTTCATGCATTTCATTCAAAAGTAAACACACCCATCTTACTGTTGTGTTTTTTTCCAGTTGCCATTCCAGCTGAATTATTTGTAATAATTACTGTGTTATCTCTTCTTTTTCCTTTATGTTGTCAGGAGCAAACAGAGTGGGTAAGTAACCAGAGCTGGTAGTTGAGTGTGAGTATGAATAGAGGTATTAGGGTAACTGTAATTACATCTTAAGCATGGAAGGATTTCTCGCCTGAGTCTAAAAAGACAAAATTGCTTTTGAGCTATTGATGTATAAAAGTTCTCCAAAACACAAATTATAGCCATACAGTCTTGGCACATTTTTCTAATTTCCTCCAAATTCTTTCAAATTATTGAGCAAAACATCCTCACTGTGAAGGGAGCAAAACTGAGGCAGCTGTTGGCCCTGAAACTTCGCTTGGTATAAATGAGTTACAAATATTGTTCTCTTTACTGAGACAAATGCAGGCTACTTGCAAAGAAGCACAAATATTTTCCCATGAAATAGTGCTTCCCTGGTCAAGACTGAGACATAGCAAAGACAGGAGAAAGCTGGCACTGTCTTTGATAGTGCATACTATATCCAATGATGAAATAAGGACTCTGGTCTTAATAGCAATTTCCATCTTAAAATAGTAGGGATGGATGGATGTAAAGCTGACTATGATGCTTTCCATTGTTGGGTTTGTACTACTCACTAAAGAGAGTCATAAATGAGAGACATAATCTACTGGTATGCAAATAAGCTGTTTGAAGCTTATCTGAAAGTGCGAAATGTAGCGTGATTCAAATACCAGTGGATCAGTGAGAGATGCCTTTTGACTTCTTGTGATTTTGGATTAGGCTTTATGCACTTTGGTTGCTGTGTCTCTTGCCTTCTTCTGTCTCCCACTGTATTGGTTTTCATTTGGAAAAAATAGCTTCCTACAGAGCAAATCATTTACCTGACACTTCAGTTTAATTAGCAGTTTCTACCCAGGGAACGTTGATCCTGACATGTGACCTATATGACGAGTTGTTTAAACATGTTCTGCCCAGTATTTGGGTGTTAATTTCTTTCCATTATTTGTCAACCTCAGCTGTCTAGTCCAAGAGCAAAGTTTCGTTCACGTAGTACCATCTACTAGCTTTATAAGGATGATTTTCTGACCATGAACAATGGCGTAATACAAGCAATTCAAAATGAGAAATCATTCTTATTCACCCTCTCAGAACTTCTAAAGGAACTAATTTATGTGTTGAGTTTGAAGCTCTCCTTTCATTGTGTGTTTGCAGCACTGTGCAGTTCCCAGTTTTCTTACATTACTTTACTGTGCTTCCTTCTTGGGTTGTCTTTATAGACATATTGAGTATATGTATTCAGAGAGGATTTGAAGACCAGGTGCAACTTCACAGAATCACAAGGTTGGAAAGGACCTTCAACTTAGACAATTTTTGTGTGCATGTTTTCTGCAAAAGAAAGTTGCATTTAATGTTAATGTAGAGCCTTACCAAAATATGATAGTGGGACTTTCGGACAGTTTTACTAAATGAAAACAGTTTCAGCAAAGAGTCATCTGCCAAACACCTGTTTATTTGTGCAAAATGGAAGGTTATGGATGAAATGATAAAGATTCAGAGTGGATGCTTAGGGTAATTTAATATACTGGACCTTGCTACCGAAATAGTATGAAAATAAACTTATTTATCTTGGAGGTCAGTAAGCTTTGAGAACTGCTGTTAGACTGTAAAAGTTGGAACAAATGATTAATATGTGGGGAAAATGGGAAAGGACGATGCAGAACTTAAGATTTCCATTGCACTCTAGGATTACTCTAAGGGACTTACTCTAAGGGACTTACACTAACTGCTTAATATATGTTCTGCCTCCGTGAGAGGCAATGCTTGCATGCTTCTAAGAAAGGCATGAAGATGGGGCCCATTAATGATTGTGAAGATGACAAATGGTAAAGATCATATAAGTAGCCAGAAAAGAGAGGTAGATATATTTCATTTAGGCTCTGTGCCTTGCAAAATATTTGAGGGACAAATCTTGAATAGAGCTGTCTATCTTCTCTTTAAGGACACTTGTATAGGAAAGTCACATTTGTAAATGATGTATACCATTTATAAATGTGTGTGTTTGACAATGCATGGATCAAGTTTGAGAAATATGAAAAACAAGAATTTTGCTTAGTGTGTGGCAGATTGTTTTCCAGCTGAAAGTAATGTGGCATGAATAAAATAGTGTACCGTTCCTTCTGTCTCCTGCTCCCGTTTTGTGCTAGGAAAGGGAAGTAAAGCAGCAATAAACCTACTGTGGTCTTTTACAGAAGATAGCATTCAGTCCTCTTCTGAACCCTATACTTCATTACCACTATGTGTTAGTACCACTAAGTGGATCAGAGCAGTGGGTGTTTTCTTTCCTTCTTGTCTGTCGGAGTTGGGTCAGGTTGATCATCAAATGAAAGAGTACAGTTGTACTCTTACTTCTTGTGATTTCACTCTGAGAACCACAGCCTGTTACTAGAAGTCCATGCAAGGATGTGGGACCGTGTCCCTGTGCTCCTTTCTGTTCATCCATAGGAAGAGTCACAGATTGTAACTTCTGATTGATAATATTTCATGGAGAAAAACAGTTTAGCAATTTGAGAATTAGCAGTGTTACGATGCAGACAAGACAAATGATTTCTTTTCAAGTCTTCAGCAGTTTTTGAAAGCCTAATCCACGTAACAGTTCATGTCATAGACCTAGCTTCAGCAAAAAAATAAGTAAGAATGTTTTACGTGCTTAAGTGCAAACCACTGGGGGTGTTCCTACAGATTTCAAGTCTTTGAGAGAGGCAACCCATTCCTGCTGAGGTGATCAGCTCTTGGCTGGACCAGGGCCGTAACTTTTAGTGTGTATTGGTCTCCATAATGTCACCTGGTGACCATATTTGAGTCGATATAACCTCTTCAAAAAATTACGTGGCAATATTGGTACAGCTTGCACATTAGTATGTGAACTGTTTATCCTGTCACAAAGAAGAGAACAGTGCTTTAAAAGCTTTAATCAGTAAAATGTCTGTAAAATGTTTTGTGTCAATTTTTAAGTTTTTTATTTAGTTGATATATTGCTCCTTCTATCACTTAGTAGCGGCATTTTGCAGTGTGACATCTTTTACTGCTCTTTGAAACTCCATTTGAGGGATTTACATCTCCATAAGTACTGATAAGAGGAACCATTAGCATTATATGCTTGAACAGCCTTTCATGGACTGAAGTGGATTGAGACTTTGAGGGATTCGCAAATGTGAAGAGCTTGATTTACAGAAATAAAGAATGACAGCTCACCTTGTGGAAATGTAGTGGACAAATGCTTATAATTTGCAAACTACTGGGCAAACTTGTTGTATGCTAAATGTGAATCAGCTGGAAGGCCTAGAGGGCAAATTAAACACAGATGGAAAACATGGCAAAGTCTCATAGCATAGTATCTCCAGAGCTTGACTTTTGACTGAGATAACCCTAGCAGCACTGCTTTACTCTACATTTGTTCTGGTAATTCAGGGCCTCCTCAGACCAGCAGTGGAAATGAGCAACACTCCTCAGCCTCTATCTTTGAACACGTGGATAGGATGTCACGTTCCTCAGATGCCAGCAGACGGGTCCCAAGCAAGATCCAGCTGATTGCTATGCAGCCGATGGCAGCACCTCCAGTTCAGAATTCTGTGCTTTCTGATCGAGTAGCGGAGACCAACAAAATTAATAAAGAGGTATTTTTTAAGTGCTTTGAATGTATGCAGAAGACTATATTCCTAGCCAAGAGGGGAGTGAAAAGGATCCAGTTTCTTTCTTGTTATCAGGAGTTCTTCATTAGTTCCTGAGGAGTTAAATTTTGGCAAGTTACAGGAATAATCTTGTTTCCAATAATCTCGTTTCCATCTAAAGAGATAATCTGATGTGTTTTAACCATTACCTAAACCAAAATTTTAATACTAAGAAAGGAGCCAAGCTGACAGCATACCTTGTGTTATCATCCTTTTCCTAGTCAGCGAGACATGATTTGTGAGAGTGACAGTAGTATAAGAGCTGGAACGTCTGGGTTCCCACCCACCTTGGGTTTTGTTCTGCACCATTCGTTTGGCTTTTCAGCAGCTCAGGATGTGGGTTATACAAGGAAGTTATTTCAAGACATTCTAGGGTGTGAATTTGCAGCATATTAATTTCCAACTTCTGATGTGTTTATCTGACAGTAAACATGCAGAAACTTCCTGCCTTCTCTGAGTCTCAAGTTACAGTAAGCGTGCCTGGGACATTAGGAGAGAAGGTGGTGTGCTGTAAAACCGCATCATGCACTGCCTGACATTGCTGTGCATCTGCGCCCTGGTTTTGTATGGGGTGGAAGATGGCATCTTCCCAGAATTCAAAGTGTTTCTCAGTACGTTACAGAAGAGAGGTAAATGCATGTATGTAGTATACACAGGCAAGAGGGGCCACGAAATAGAAATCTGATTGTATTGGTAGAAGACTAATTCTAACTATAAATTTAAAGAGTAAGTCTGGCTTTTGTCCTTGTTACGTCTTTCTGGGATTTTCATTGGAGAAACCACAAAAATCTATTCTTACTTGTTTTTTGATTTACTGCTGCTGATGTGTTCCCAAATAAGTCCAGCACAGAAAGAGCAGTTGTTGTGGCCTGATCTGGTGCCCAGGTCTTTTCCGTTGATAAGAAAGATTTCAGTGAGTGCTAGGCCAGGACTTAAAAGTTTGGTGTTCTGATAGCTTTCCCCAAATGATGAGATGCACTCAAGGGAATTTGAAAAAGGTGGGAGAGAGGCATAAAAGCTCATCCTGCAAGACGCTGTAGAGCTAAGAACACCACGTCCGTCTAGGGACCTGGGCTCTAGTGTTGCTGCTGCATTTCTGCCTAGCTAGTGGCAACTTCTCATGCTCAGCAGAGAGGTCAGTTAGCTTTTTAAGTTCTTGCTCCTTACATGATGAATGTCATTAAAGGAATGGGTGGCAAACTTTGACACTATTGATCAAATATCTCTGTTTGATGAGCAAAGGTAGCCTGTATTGATCAGTTGTATTTTCTTAGAGTGGTGTCACTTCTGGCAAATGGCATGACCTTTTTGTGTTTCTCTTGCCATTTATTAAGAAATTGCCACCTCTCTCTAATTGAGCATGCTGTTCTGGCAATCATATTGTGTCTAATAATACATCTACCTGGGGAGATACCCAAGAAAGAAAGCATGTTTACAGTTTGTGTGATTTATTTTAATCCATCAGAGATTTTGAGGGGGATACGGTCAGACAGTGAGATGAGAAGGAGTGGTTTATAAAAAAGCAGCAAAAAGTTCTATTTGCAAAAACTACACATAAAAATACACTTGATTTTTTTCCTCCTTCTTCTTTAAGATACAGACAGCCCTAAGGCATAAATCTGAAATTGAGCATCACCGCAATAAGATTCGTCTTCGTGCCAAACGCAAAGGGCACTATGAATTTCCAGTGGTGGATGATGTGGTGGTTGTTGACTCCAAAGAACAGCACAGAATATATCGCAAGGCACAGATGCAGATTGACAAGATCTTGGACCCTGGAGGCAGTGTGCCTACTGTCTTCATAGAGCCCCGGAAGAGGTAGGGATTTCAAAGACAGGAAAGAACGATTTTCTTTTAGGGTTAATGTCCAAAGTACATCAGACCTGTACTTCTGAACTTTCAGAGCTTAAAATCATTTTGATCCTTAGCTGAATTTGAGTTGGCTAGGTGGAAAAGTTGGGGTTGTTCTAAACATTTTTGTTTCAGTATATGTCAGTATGTTTTGTTTTCAGATTTCTTCTTTTACAAGTTTTCATGGGTGAAGTCTCAAAAAATAAACCCAGATGTATGAACACTGTCTTAAGAGTTTCGTATTTGCTCAGCCATTTGTTTGCCTTATTCTTGTGTGGTGTAGCGGTATCAAAATTGTAATATAAGCACTAAAAAAGAAACAGAGAAAATATAAACTGCAAGAAACAACGTTTTTATAAAGAGGGTAAAAAGATCTAAGGTAGGGAAAGCCTTGAACAACTTTCAGAGCATGAAGATTCTGAGTTTGAAGGACAAACTCACAAGTAGAGATAACCTTTTACATATTCCTTGTAGAAAACCAGGCATGTTTGTCAGCCTCACAGATCCTGGGCTTGTATTTCCAGAGGAGGTCTTCTCTGGGCTCTGTTTAAGGCTTATGAATACTGGAACTTTGTTTCTAGAGCACTGTTACTATGTGACTGCTTCCACAGTGAAGAAAGTAGCTTTTCCCCAGCTACCTGTGTTCTTCAACTGGTTTGCTATGGTGGTGGTAAACACAACATGCCAAGCGCTAAGCCTCGGTGGTGTAGTCTGTTCTGCTACTGCAAATGTGTCAGACATCGGTCTGGGAGGTGTGGACAGGCAGTAGGGCAGGCTTGGAAGATGGGTGGAGAAAGAAAGTGGCACTGGAGAGTTTGAGTGGGGAGGGAGACAGTTTGGAGAGCAAACACTGCAGCAATGATAGCATTATTAGGAGAAGCTTGAGGAGAGAGAGATGGGGTTAGCTAATGGGACTGGGATGAAAAATTGGGAAACGGGAGAGAAATTGAGAGACGGGGCTGAGACAAAGACGACTTGGAGGGAATGGACAGAGAAATTCAACCTTGAGTGGGATGAGAAGAAAGTACAAAAAGAAATGTGATTACCTTTGTCTTGTTTTTGTTGTTTTTCTTCTCTCTCTGTCTTCTTGTTTTCTTCATATTAAGCTCTCGTGCAAAACGTTCTCCCAGGCAGCGCCGGCGACATCAGATAAATGGTAGTCCTATTGATGCAGAAAAGGACAGGTTAATCACAACTGATAGTGATGGGACATACAAACGACCTCCAGGAGTCAATAACTCTGCATATATTGTATGTATGTCTCTTGAATGACAGGAGAGTTCTGATCATTGTAATCACAGTTGTAACATGGGAAGGTTTTTAGCCTTCTGCCTATGGTCTTTGTGGCTAGTTTCAAGTGTGTGTAATTAACATGTAAATCAGTGAAACAAGGACTTCATTGGCAGTCTGTCAGTGCAAAGCAGTGAAATTCTGCCAAATATTCCTTGGTATTAAAGAAGCCAAGAACTAAAACCTTGTTTTCATTAATGCCACTGTATTATGTGCATGAAAGTGTGTTTGGCATGTTCCATAATATGTTGAACATAGCTTCACTCTAGTCCAATTCTCTAGATGTTATGCATTCGTGTGTTACAGAAAATTTCGTCTTTTGCTCTCACAGAGTGAAAGACTTGATTCGTTTCATGAGAAATTTTGTCATCTTTAAAATGTGTGAATTAATAATTAATGAAAGAGTAACGTCTTTGTACTGCAGTAACTTAAAACAATTCTAGTACAATGTCATGAAAATTAGTTTTGTGTTTCCTGTTTTAAAAAGGCAGACACTGGAGAATGCTTCTGTTCAATCATATCCATGTCATAAACTGTATTTAGGCATCTTTAACCAATTCTAAGCAGACTTTACTAAGCATAAGGCCAATATTAAAAACCCCTGGACAGTGTTCATCTTGAAAGATAGTTTAATAATTTTAGGAATTTCACCATTAGCTACATATGCAGTCAAGTGACTACAGTGTTGATTTCTGTGGTTTCTCTCTGTATTCACACGAGAGTGTGATGATTTTAATGTCATGCTGCAGCAGAATGAATTATCATCTGGAGCTATTTAATTAAGACTTGTCACACAGTAAGCTCAGCCCCTTTGGCATCTGTAGCAAGACAGTACTCGGAATGCTGAGTTCCTGATGAAGCAGAGGCTTTTGCATCTTTGAGTGATTTTGCAGTCATCATGCAGTGGCAAGAATGAGCTTTGATAATAAGTGTGCTGCTGCAAAGCTTGTTTAATTTCCTGTTACTGATAAAACAATAAGCCCACGTGGTAAGATCCCAGGTAGTAATTGCGATGCATGCCTCATGTATTACTGCTATGAAGCACTTACGTGAATCCCCTTCAGGTGATGCACCCAAGTTCAAGTTCCATGCAGCCAACCACTTAGCTGCTTAACAGCTCCCTTTATTTGTTTTTCTAGAGGGTAATAATTGTTTAATAATATTGCTGCTGTGGTCAGGTGTAAGCTAAAGGCTGAATTAATTCCTTGGAACAGCAAAAACTGCAGAGAATTCAGAGATGTAGACAGAACCAATTGTCTTTTTCTGGGTGGAGTGTATGCTCACTGCATGACTTTACGTACATGCTTGCAAACTGCATGATTCCTGTTATACCCAAGTAACTACTGTGCAAAGCACCTCTGTGTTACCTGAGATCAGGGTATTTCAGATCACGCTGAATGAGACTTGAACAGCTGGTGTCATGTCTGTGCATGCAGAAGTGGGGAGGGTAAGGGACAGGTTTTGTCCAGCACTGGCACTTGTGCATTTTTTCTCATTCTGGGTCTGGCAAAGGGAATGTTTGTCATACTTAAGGCCCACTGGGGCTTGGAAGCTGGCTGGTTAGATCTTTTGTCTGGCTGCCCGTCACCTTCTTTCTGTTTTCTCCAGTCTGATCCAGATTTGCCTCCTGAACCTCAGACATCATCTTCAGCAGATCTGGGGAAGTTCCCCGGCTTGCCTTCCCACCCAGTCTCCCAGTACATCCCACCCCAGCCATCCATAGAAGAGGCTCGGCAGACCATGCACTCGCTGCTGGATGACGCCTTTGCCTTGGTGGCTCCCAGCAGCCAAGCAGCCAATTCCACAGCTGTCACACCACCCGGGGTCTCTGCAGGACAGCCGGTAAACAACACTCCTGCTCGAGCAGGGAGGGGAACCACTTGCACCCAATGGGGATCACCTTATGGTCCAACTCGGGCAGTAAACAACCCGTTTAATGTGAGTGATGCTATGTGAAAGGCTTTTCTGGGCAGGTAGTTAGCACCAGTTGAGCCATGATCACTGTTGTGCCTTTTCTGTCACAACTTACCACAAACATGGAATGGTTTCTGGAACCAGGAGAGTTCTGAAATGGCCATCACAATATGGTGATCTTGCTTTTTAAGCCATTTGGATTGTTTTTCCCTTTCCCTATCCCATCCACAAGAGAAAATAGGAGTTCTCCTTCTTTAGGATAACTTTTCTGATCTTCTCAGTTACAATCTTAAACAGATCAGCTTTGCTATGTCCAAGAGTAAAACTTACTTTCTTTTAATATATGTGCTAGTATATATTTTGACAATGAAAAAAAAGATTGTGTTATTTTCAGATCATATTTTCCAGCAGGGCATCCAAATGCTTTCAGAATATGAGGGATAAGGAAGCAATATTTCTATGTGTAGTTCTTTGCATTTCATAGAGCACTGAGACACATACGTAATATTTTAGGTCACCTTGAGTTCCACAACAATTCAGTTGAAGTTTCAAAACTCCACTGGACTCGAGTCTGAGCCCTGTGGTATCTCTGTTGCGATCTGATGCTGGTTGGAGGTTTAAAGAGATTTGCAAATGCAAAGCTGAATTTGCTGAAAGTTTTAAGCTAAATAGACATTGGAGCAGTGCTTGATCTGCAAGTGAGGAAAAAGTATTTTTGAAAGGTCTTTAACTTATGTAAAGAACCTGATCAGACAGAAGAAACTGCTGTCCCACTGTAACAATGCTTCCCAGACCTTCTTGTGCCACAGGGTTTGTAAAACCAAGCCGTTAAGTTTGTAGTCCAATTGCACATACAGGCCTAATGATCTCTGGAATTCATCACTCAAAAGGCTGACAGTGGACTTCCCAGGGTACACATTTTGATTTTAATTTGTTTTCATTCTTCTGACAGAGATATGTGGAATTTGGAATGACTCCGCCAGCAGCACCGGGTCTACTTCCAAGGTAGCTTTTCACTGATGGAATTGTCATTTATTATTTTCAGTTCCTCTAGAGTTCTTATTGGCACTGGTATATTATTATGCAAAGTACTGTATAAATGAGAAGTAGCAGGAGTGCAGATTCAGCCTGTGTAATGTATTTGTGGCATGAATAACATATGCATGCTGTGTGGAATCCAAGCCTCCATTAAAAAGAAATGTGTTTCCTAGCCCATTAGCTGTAGAGATATCCTTCCAAATACTGAGTAAAACCATTGAGTTTCAGCTTTCAGAAAGCCTGAAACAGTTACTCAGATTCATGTATGTCTCCCAGTACTGTCACTTTCATCTTGTTTCAGTAGCCTCCAGGCAGCGCTCACTTGCAAAAGCTTGCAGATGACTAACAGATTCATTCTATTTTTAACCAAGTTGAGAACAAATTTCAGAGCATGGTGACACTCACAGCAAAAGCCTGCCTTGCAGGCCTATTGCTGTAAAATCAGGGGGAAAAAGAAATTTTACATCTTCTCCTGGCCTTACTGTGGGAGAATCACATAAAGAGAAGAAACAGTTGTTCAAGTGACTTGTTAATTCCACATTTGGTGTCTGTGTGCTAACTCTACATGAAGTTAGACTCATGAGTCATGGTACCTACTGTGGACACAGTTGTCTCACACTGTCCAAGCTCCCGAAGCCAAGGTGGTAAAAAGGTGGCCTCATACTGCTCTCTCATTGGCTTCTTACAGCTCATCATGTGAGGTGAAACCCCACTGGTATCCATGTCATTCATAAGATTTCATCTCAAGTCTACACTGCCTTGAAAACTTGACGATTCTTTAGCTACAAAAGGAATACGAAGAATTTTCCTTTATCCTTTGTTCTGCAACCCTATTGAAAGAACCAACTATAAAAGGAGGAGTCTCTAAGCTCATTTTCTCACTTAGGTCTTGGCCGAAGTTGACAGTTTCAGTGTGAATGGAGCATATGTGAAATGGCATAAAGTATGACATGCAGTGCATTTTTTTGTAATTTAGGTAACCTTGAGGGTTATGAGTTTCGAGACTATCAACACAAAGCATAACCAGTTGTTTCTTCCTGGGGATTTTCTCTGCCTGTTATAGGTTCAGGGAAAATGTGATAAATTAGTCATGAAAGTGCTGTAACCCATGTTAAAACACCTTAGGAAGATAGTGTCTTTGCAACATACTTCTTGTTCAAAAGTTTATCAACCCTTGGTGTAGGTGCTCTGGTCTTCTGTAAGTTAAAAACTAATGGCATCGTTATTTAGATAGTTCAAACACAGTCTCTGCCAGTGTCATCAGGTTAAGTTAACAATCTGCAAGCTCATTGACCTTAACAGGAAGAATTCCTTAAAATTTTCATGAAAACAGAAGATTTCCTAAAGCTTGGTCAGTAGAAAACAAGGAAAGAGTTCTCATGGTTGTGGAATGGGGTTTATGCTCAAATTCAGAAGATGATGATAAATAAATCGATAGAAACAGTGCACCAACTAGAAGAACTTAAAATGACCTGAGGTCAGTGCGATTAGGTGGCATGTATTAATGTCATAGTCCATTGGCTTAAATACCCAGTGCATGGAATAATAGTTGGGTAACCTACTGTTCCCTTCTCTGTACAAATGCAGTCAGCATCTTTAATGGACTGGAACCAACTTGGGTAAGAAAATTTAAATGTGAAAGACCTAGGTCACATAACAGCTGTGCAAACATGAAGGCACAATGAACAGCTTTTACCAGAAAATGAATATTGCATAATGCAACAGAGATACCTAGCCATAGAGGCTGAGTGGAGCAAAATTGATTTGGGGGCAGCCTCTCCACAGTTAGTTAAATAATTGGAAACTAAACCCTTTTTTTGAATGTGCGAAGATAAATTGATGGCTGGGTCTCAGTCTGGAAATAGGAAGTAGCACTAGAAAGCCTGTATGATACAGATTCAGAGATGTATCCCATTTTATACTCTTCTGTTGATCTCTGGTTAACTTTAAAGAGTAGCTATATCTATCTATTAAAAAGGGGACTGAGAAGAGAAGGTGGTGGGTTATTAAACTTGCACCTTTCAACTACAAACCCATCAGCAATAAAGGATATACTTCATGTCCTCTCAGAAAAATCGGCACAAAAATAATGAATTTGCAGTAATGTTGAGAAAATATTTTCTTTAAAGACAACATCAAAAACTGCAATTGTTTCAACTCTGCATTGGAGGCAGAAAGTGCCAGATGATTACATCCTTTGCTGGTTGCAGTGATTAAAGTAACAGAAGTGACACTGTTAAACATTACCTACCCATTCAGGCATTTATTTTAACAAGCTCGTAAGTCCGGCTGAGAATAGTTTCTTCTGGATCTGCTGAGTGGACAGTTGGGAATGTATGCAAGGGAACTGGGGAAATTCTGGCTCTTCCACAATGGGATTGCTGCACCTTGAACCCCTTATCCATCCTTCATGTAATACTGTATGCCAAGTAGCTAGTGCTTTGTTTTACAGTTACTTGTTTTGGCTTTATTAGGCTGTTACTTGGCATTATTAGGCTTTTTATTATTATCTCAGCTTTCTTTGTTATCTGGTTGACCTACGAAGGTGGTCAGTTTTCCAAATAAAGCACAAATCGAGGATAGGTTGAATTAGATGCAGTCACGGAATTTTCCTGTAAAAAACAAATGGGTGTAAAACAGAGGAGTTGAAGAATGGGATAGGTGGGAGTCAATAGCCTAGAACAGCTTTGGTGCCACTGTGGTAAAAGGAATATAAAATCAGGCCCCTGTCCTCACTTGGTGTAACCTCATGTGCCTGACTTAGGATGTTTGTCTCACTTTGTTTCCTTTATCATCACCTCTGAGAGACAGGCTCCTGCAGAAAATGATTTAGTGAGCATAACCTTTTGCTTTGAATGCCCGTAATGCCTTTTTAGGAGCATGTCTCTTTTCTTTAATCATACCTGGAGTCTGAGAGATTAGCCTAGTAACCTAAGCACCTGAAGCTTAGGTACTTACACCTCCACTATACTGGAAGGAATGAATACTCCTTGAAAACTCAGCTGCCATCATTCTTTTAAAATATAACTTCTCCATGTCAGGGTTAAAGGTGTGCTAATAGAATATATAGGGAAAACAGCGTTTCCATCTCCTTCTCTATTCTTGTTCTGTGAAGGGATTGTAGGGCTTCTTTTACAAGTCCCATTACCTTGGCACAATTAATGAACATAGACTGATGACGGTTTCTGTTGTTAAATCTTCTCACTAAATGTATAACAACGGCTATGAGCAGCAGCCTGAGCCATAGGAAACATTCATTTTAGTATATGTTGCATCTCTCTTCACATGTGCTAGTGACAGATGTCTGTAGTTTGAATTTTAAAGTGCAAGATTTTGAAAATTTCCTGAAAAACAATCAGAAGACTTGATGAAATAGTAATTGTTCATGAAATACACATGTAATACAGTTTATATGGTTTGATTTAGACCTAAACTGTGCGCCCAGCAACTCCTGAGTAAGAGTCAGATACGTCACTACAGTAAGTGGCTTGTTGTGGTTTAACCCCAGCAGGCAGCTGAGCACCATGCAGCCGCTTGCTCACTCTCCCTGGGTGGGATGGGCAAGAGAATTGGAAAGGTAAAAGTGCGAGAACTCATGGGTTGAGATAAAGGCAGTTTACTAGGTAAAGCACAAGCAGCGCACGCAAGCAAAGCAAACCAAGGAATGCATTCGCTACTTCCCAGGGGCCGGCAGGTGTTCAGCCACTTCCAGGACAGCAGGGCCCATCACGCGTAACGGTTTCCTGGGAAGACAAACGCCATCACCCTGAACGTCCCCCCCTTCCTCCTTCTCTACCCCAGCTCCTATTGCTGAGCATGACGCTGCGTGGTACGGGACATCCCTTTGGTCAGTCTGGGCCAGCTGCCCTGGCTGTGTCCCCTCCCAGCTCCTTGTGCACCCCCAGCCTCCTGGCTGGCAGGGCAGCACGAGAAGCATGGGAAGCTGAGAAGTCCTCGGCTCTGTGTGAGCACTCCTCTGCAACAACCAAAATATTGGTGTGTTATCACCACTATTTTCATCAAAAATCCAAAACACAGCATTGTGTGAGCCTCTACGAAGAAAATTTACTCTATCCCAGCCAAAACCATGACACAGCTATATCACTACTGGTCTGATTTTTCTGTGCTTTTTTTTTTTTCCCTGAGGATGCATTTTTCTCCAAGGGGAAAACAGGATCTGTGGGCTTTTTCCTCTGCGTTGAGGAAGCTGCAACATGTGAAAAACACTTGCATGAAATTTTTAGTAGAGTTTCTAACTCATTTTCATCTGCGATGGCAGGACACGAAGGAGGAATATATTCCTCTTTCTTTTTTTTTGGTACATTTAAGGTAAAAACATACTTCAAAGGCGTCATAAAGAGGTGTTGTATGAAGTATAGTTGGACAACTGTTTTTAATTAGGCAGTTCACTTATTGTAATCTTGAGTCCTTTCTTTTCCCCAGGCAGAACTTTGGGCCAGGTTTTCTTCAACCTGCAGAGTTAATGCACCCAGACCAGCAGCCATCTGAGGCTCATTATTCCTCCAGGGGGATATACTCAGAGGAAATGCCATCGGTGGCACGACCACGGCCAGTTGGAAGCACTGCAGGTACACTTCACCTTAGTTGAACATGCAGTAAAGTAAGAGGTCCTTTTCCATATATATTCTTACACTGAGATCACCATTAAGATATCATTCTTCAGCTACTGTACTTGAAATGTGGCCCTTGTCTTCACAGCCAAAAAAAAAAAGTGATCACAAAGAGAGGTTAACTTTACATTCATAAGACCTCGCAGAAAAAGGTGGTGATTTGCTGCTTTTTTTAGTGTCTTACAAGCACTGGTTATCACACAATGTAATTTCAAAAAAAAAAAACCATTCTATAAGAATGGAAAATTACTTGTTTTAGAGCGTGCGGTGCATGCTGACATTCCACTGCAGACCACTCTATTTCTTTGGTGCCAAATGACCCAACTGATGCATCCCAAATCAGCCTACCAAAAAAAACCCCAACAAACAAAAAAACCCCACAACTTTCCCGCATCTTTATTTCTCACTTCTCTTCCTAGAAATGTATGCGTAAAAGCAGGGTCTTTTAGTTTCTGAAGATATTATCTATTGCTGCTGTGCCATATGAAATCATCTTCACTTATTTGATAGTGAAATAATTATCATAGCACTCATCAATGCTATCAAGAATAAAATTCTAACATCACATGGCAATTAAGCAGCAAACACTGATTCTAAGAATAAAATATTCTGTTCTTATGCAGTTGCCACAGTTAATTTTCTCCAAGATGAGTGTTTTCTTCTTGGGGAATTGAAAAAGACTAAAAATATGATCATGTACTTGAGTCCTAATTTTGATAGCTGCTGTTCTCTCCCTGTAACTGTTAAATGTATAAGAATGACAAAGATGTAGTGACTGTTACAGTTTAATGATGATTATTTTATTCTCTGATTCACACTATTCTCTAATGTTCGTGCATCTTTTGCTTTAAAGTTTGGGGGGAATTCAGATGATTAGTTACCATTCTTCAGCATAAGTATGTATAAATATCATGCTTCTCAATTATTTGTTGTTTTTTGAGGGGAAAATATGAAAGTGAACCAACTGTACGTCAAGTAAATCACAATGGTTTTGTCTTTTCCTCCCTTTTTGTACACGCACATACATGCCCACAGAGTTATCTGTTATGTACCTGTGGGTTTATTGAATGTGTTTCATTTCTAATGTATTTATAAAATAAATTTTATTTCCCTGTGGGAGGAAATCCAGGAAAAAGGAAAGCTGGCATGTCGTTCCATGTCTCTTACAATTAATGGTGGTGGCTATCCTTGTATGTGTTTGAAAGCAGTGGGGGGTGGAGGGGAGTTAGAAAGGAGGAGGTTAGCTTTCAGGCTGAAAGGAGATACAGTGTGTTCTGACCTTCTCGTTAGTCAATGACAGCATCGTTTAATATTTAACCATAAAGCAAAGCTGAAAGAACTACACTCTTACATAGTCATGTATTTTACTCTTGTGAGAGGTGGAAAAGAAAGCAGTCTAGAGAGTTAGGGTCTTGCCAGTGTGATGCGAATAAGGTGTATCACGGTAGCAAATATCTTCTCTTTGCTGCTAAGTAATTTACATGAAAACATTGCCAGGGATGTCAGTAAGTGTTGTTTGAAAAGGGCTGGCATGTTTTTGGAATGCAGTGCAGTCCATGTCTGAGATGCATGTATCTCAACCTCTTCCTTCAGTGCAGTGACAATGAAAAGCATCATACTCAAATGAACTGCACAAAATGCACATAACTTTTCCTTCTTTATTCTACACTGATAGCCTTCTTTCTGCTGATTTTTTTAAATTACACATAAACAGAGCTCCACTTTCTTCTTGTCTCCTGCTTCCAACAAGGTTTTATGTTGTCATTTGTCTGCCCTACAAACTTGACTGTGTATAAAGATGAAAAAACAATATTTGCTTTTAAGGTTCTCAGATACAGCACCTCACTCAGGTGGGAATTGCTAGCAGGATCGGAGGTCAACAAGTGGAGATCCCCTCAGGCAGAGCAGGGCATGGCCAGCCGGGGGGGCCAGGGTGGCCCCAGTGCCGTGGAGAGGATGAATATGCTAGGCGAGATGCAGTGAGTACTGTGTTACACATTTGCATAGTTTCCGAAGTAGTGATATGTTCGGGTATTTTTTTTTCTTGCATTACTGTTTGGAACTTTTTTCCACTGGAATACTTTCAGTTGCTTCTCTAACATTCTTTGCTTTGCTCTTCAAACCTTCGTTAGCTCTTCTAACTTTTGCTTGCTATTCTTTCACCTTTGCTTCTCTAACTGCTTTCGCTCACTTTACCCTAACCTTTTTTTTTTCTTCACTCGAGGCTTTCACTCATTAACTGCAGTTTACCCAGTTCTGCTTCTGAGCACCAGCAGAGGTGGATACTGCTTTCCATTTCCTTCTTTGAAATATGCCTCTGTATTTTGCGATCATTTTAAGTAGAAAACATTGAATTAAATTGTCCCAGACTACCCTTCTACTTTGTATTGTTATAGTTCTTTTGTCTTCTATGTCCGGGCACAACAGCAGGAGTCAGGGTCATGGAATAAGGTACATACTTGCACATAACAGTAGAAGTGTTCCTAAACAAATTATTTTCCTACCTCAGTCAGCAAGATGCGCTAAATTAATATGTATTCGTTTATCAGTGTTACCTAGGCAGCCATCGTGATTTCATGTTCTTGGCAGTGCTGCTTCTAGAAGTTGACATTTCTGATTCAACCAGATGTGTGGTGAGGTTGAAGATATTATGTGGCCGTTCCAGGAGAGATCCAGTTGCCTGCTACCAGTCGGTGTTTGATGTACTTGCATCTTGAAGCAGACTAACCTGTGACAGCTTTACTGTAGTAATCTTGAGAGCAACACCTTTATGCTCTTTCTTTTCCTCCCTTGTTATAATTCCATTTTGCTGTTTTCTTCCTTGAGAGAGGAAGGATCTCCTTCTTTTGCGTATTTAGGACTGTTTAAGTTTGTTAGATAAGCTCTTAACTTGTGACTTTCTATACTTAAATAATTACCTTCAGAGTTTGGTTTCCTTCACTAGGGCAGAGCTTTAAATTTGTCTTTCCTCTTTTTGGAAAGGAAAATTTACTTAATGACAGCCATGTTCCTTATGGTGCAGTATTCAGCTCATTCTTAGCAAACAGCCTTCCTGTTCCCTCATTCTGAGCAAGTTTCTAAAATTAACCTCTGCATTTAGGAAGATTAGTTCTGGAGTGCTCTTCCTGCCCATGAACTTGAAAGGGATCTGCATTTGTGTTCCTGCAATGGCCTTTCTCCTCATGGTAACCTCACCTGTTATTCCTACAGTCAACACCTGATTTTCCGTCAGAATATGATCTCAGACTTGTGCCTCCTGACCCAAAATCAATGTGCGCATTGCCATCAGTTCACCTTCATTCTCCATCTAGAAGGCCTAGGCAACCAGGATAATTACAGTATTGCCTTAGCTAACAGAAAATACAATACGGAGCCACTTGAGCAGCAGAACTAATGAAGCCTGGTTGCTTACACATTTGTATACTGTCTTGTGTATCTCTACCTTCCTACCACCACCTAGCATCACCTTCTATCTGTCTACAACCCCCTATAGCTCTCCATTGTTCTCACAAGTCTTCTCCAGTTTTCAGGTGTTCCCCCAAATCACCCATATCCTCTTACTCTATTTTTATGCCCTGTCTGCCTGCCTTAATGTTTCTAAACCATCTCATCATACTTCAAGTTGTCTTTCATGTCCCCTAGCCATTCCCCATGGATACCTGCTGGCTGGCTGGCTGACAAGCCTGGCTGAGCATATTCTAACCTGTCCTTTCTGCCACTCAGATTCAGTGATAGCACAAATCTACTCTTGTCTAATTGGCTACTTATTTTTGTAAAATTTGTAATATATACTTATTTATACATATATACATGTATGTGCTTGTATGTATTTATACATCAAATTCAGTTGAAATTGGCCACAGAGTTCAACAGTTATTATGTGGAGATGAACAAATGCACAATGTGATCTCATAAATCTTCATTCCTTAAGAAGTTATCTGAGAAAAGACTCAATAAAGATATTTTTGTCAATAATTTTGTACTGGTGTTAATTATATGGAAGTTTTAGTATAAAAATATGATGTATAGATGCTATGTAAAACTAGATGGTTACATGTATAACATCGTATAATATATAAATCTATATTTCTATTCATAAGGAATGTTAAGAAAAAAGCAAAGGCAAAAATTCTTCCAGCTTTCCTATCCCTATTTTGCTGTTGCAGTCTAGCATAGGTTAGGTTTCTAAACTAATCTGTGTTTTTGAAAGTTCTCAACCTGTTTGATTCTGATGTTATATGTGAAGTCACGAAAATACGCAGTTTTGTTTTTAGGAGATTTTAAAGAAAATTTCTGTAGCCTTAATGTTAAAAAACAGCCACTGTGGTCAGCAGGTATTCTTCCTAGTGTCCACAAGATGCCATTCTTATGGTGCTAACTCAATATAGTACGAGATAGGAGCTGAATCATGTAGTATATTTTAATGTGAAAGTAACCTGAATGTAAGTTTGATGTTAAGAGTCATGTGTCAAGGAATGTTTGTTTGGTTTTTTTTTTTGATGTCATCTCTTTTCTATAAACCCACAGAGTACTTGTCAGGTTTGCTAACTCTAGACTGCAATATGAATTAGTTTCGGGTTTCACTGCCAAATGCAGTAATTTTGAACAATCAAGAGACCTATTCATTCCTTTCTAATACTAAAATCTCCTCCCTTTTATAAGAAGTAAGACAGGATGTTACTTGGAAAATCTTCTTTACCTATCATTCTCTCATTAAAGCTTCTTTTCCTCTTAATCTCTCTCCCCAAATTAACTGTGCAAATGATCAGTGCTGCATGAGCTATGTAAGACAGTCAGAAGCTATTATTACTTCAATTCTAAGCCAAATGGCTTGGATTTTTTTCATTTAAATATAAATGAATGAGAGAGATGTTAGGCAACATACTGTCATGCATTTTTGTGTTCCCTGTGCACTGCTGCCCCAGTAACTCTAGGTCCCCTGTGTTCTTCCAGGCTTGGCTTTGTAATCCCTTTGTTCCCCTCCCCCTCGTCCCCAAATCCTCTTCTAGCTGACCTTGCTGCCTTTTCTTCCCTCACTGGTTTGCTCTCTCTGCTGCTACTTAAGGCTTATCTGCAGAGGTTACTGCTCACTAAATTGTGATAACTGTGATCTGAACATGCTGCAGCTGGCTGCTTCTCATTGGAAGGGGATTGTGCTGCTTTGCTCAGAGCTGTAGGTTCAGTAAGGTGTGTTCAAGCAGCCTCAAGTCCTTGGTGTCCAGTGTTTTCTTCTGGCTGCCTCTCAGCCTTCACAGATACTCAGCAAAAGGGAACGCTTGCTTTAGGGATATCAACTAGAATTTACATTTTCAGAATGTACCTGGTTTTGTGTCCATACTGGGAGTTGGTGCAGTCACCTATCGTACTGTAAATTCATGCTTTATTTTAGTGTAAGGAGATTTTTTTCCAGATAGACAAGCCCATAAACTCAGGCTTCTGTTGTTTCTCTCGTTTCATTAGAGAATATATGTTACTGAACAAAAGCAGTATTAACCCCTTTCTTCCCTTAAACAATGGTCCCTAGATTGGGATGGTGTTTCTCAGATATGTAGAACGGTGTTGAGTGTAGAAAAATCCAGTCTTTCTGATTTGAATCACTTTTTTCTTCTGCTGCTTCTCCTGTTGACCATGTTTTCCTGGGCACAATTCAGTCCCGTGGTCCTCACAAGTGTACAGTCTGAAGAGCTGGATAGATAGCATGAAGAAATGACAACCAGGAAGATAGTAATTTGCCTGTTGTCTTTTACAAAGTTGATGGAAAGGCAAGGGAAGAGAAGCCGTTGACTTCCAGTTCTGTGTTTTTTCTCCCCACCTCCTTCCATTTCAGTTTCTAAACGTAACAGACATAGAGGGGGGTCAGACTTTTTCATGGATGTTCAAAGACATTTTAAAGATCCCTGAACTTGAGACAGTCCAGTAATTTTGTGTACGCTTGTTGTTTGTGCTGCATAAGAGGAATCACTCATTCATACAACAAAAGAACAGTGGCAGCAGATAGAAGCATCTCCATGCTGCTTTCCCTCTGTTCTTTGCCTTTTTGCTTTCTTGTCTTTTCTGAGATTATCATGTTTGTTCAGAAAGTACAATAATGATCTCTACCTTTTTCCAGACGCATATGCATGGACACCAAGAATATTCCTCCTCACCAGTATTCCAGATGCCGAGGACTTCAGCCAGGCAGCCTTCGGCACCCCCTGCTCAGCTTCCACACAACAGCCTTCAGGGCCAGGGCCTTTGCTACACCACCAGTTCCACTGAGGACCTCCAACCAGGTCACTCTTCAGCCTCTCTTATAAAAGCAATTAGAGAAGAACTTCTGCGACTTTCTCAGAAACAGACAACAGTGCAGAACTTCCATAGTTGATTTAGCATTCCCTTGCAAATCTGCCAGGTATCTGCTTCCTATGGAAGCAAAGACTTAAAGGAAATCACCAATGTTGTTCTCTCAGAAGTATGGACTTTCACAGCTCTTTAGACAACACTCTGGAAATAAAGAAAAAGGCAGCAAAATAAGAAGAGTAAGGAGAGATGGGGGACAAACAGGGAAAATCATCAGTGTCATCACAAGCAATGTTAATTAATCTGCTAATATTACGGTGCCTCTCTTCTCTTCCTACCCTCATCCAGTCTAACAAATAAATAAAACCTTAGGTCAAGAAGTCAACACTCCAGCAACAAAAAAATCATAGGAACAAACTCCAAGTGTAGTAGACTCCTTTTTCTAAGGAAGAAGGCAAAGGTTTGCGTGAACTGAGATGACATTTTGCAACAGATTACAAGTATTCTGATCTGTCCAGTGCTTATGGGGAACTGGTTTGTGTTGTTGTTCTTCAAGATTACAAACTGCATCAGCTCTAGGGTGTTGGAAGGTGTAATCCCACATAAGAATCACTTTGATTGTCAATAACAATAAGACTGTTTAGAATTAAAAGGCTTTATGAGCTACTTATAACAAACTGGAACAATAATTGTTATAGCTCTAAGCTTCCAAATGAAGCTACCCTCTGCACTCTTCCTTGTTTTCCTTCTGGTGCTGAAGCTTCAAGTGTTCCTTCATCTTCAATGTTTGCGAAGTAAAACATTGGCCTTGTATAACTAAGAAAATATCTGTAGACTCATTCAGGCTGGAAAAACAAAGCAAAGCATCCAAACAGAAAGGGCTTGGTATTTAATTTGTTTTTTACATCATTGCAAAATAGGAGAGAATATTCAGCCACAGTTGAATTTGGGGAAATGTGTAATGTATCTTTATATATATTTGCATACTATATGCTCTTGTAAGACCAGCGATAAAATATTGCCACTCTGTAGTTTGCTTTGTAGACAGAAATCAGTCCAGCCTGACTGGTACAGGGTCACCAGCATTATGTTTTAAATTGATGTCCTAAATCATTGCTTATGTTTGGATCTGAATAATTTTAGTGAAAGTCAGTGACAGTTTAGAGCATTAACATAGGCTTAGATTTGCGGTTTGGAGACAGTTTCTATATTTATACTTGTTCCCACTGTCCCTTTGGACAAAGGGTAAGCATTATCCCCATGGTCGGAATGGTATGTGCCATGGAACTGTTTGTCGCTGTTTTTTCCAGAGTTTTAATTTAATATTAGCTATGAATTTACTAATATTTGGCCACTGCATAACTGTAACTGACATAATACATATGGAGATTTTACTTAAGTCGTGATTTGTTGGAATGTTTTTCTTTTCAGATCAGACCGTATTAAGCTAACAAACTGGCACTGAGATGCAAGGTGAGCTTGGTGTTTGTGAGAAGGCTTGGGAGCCTTGCCCTAGAAAAATGAAAAGCAAAACTATTTGGTGCTACAGCGTGGGTATTTCAAACACTGTAGAAGATGGTAATAGCCAAGGAGATCGTTGGGCAGTTGACCAGGGTAGGGCTGCATTTTCCTTACTGGGGTAGAAATAGCACTGGTAAAATGCAGGTATGTAACGCTGGTTTAGTATGGTGTTCTTTGGCTGCCAAATCAGTTCCTGGTTCCAGTGCACAGTTCAGTAGCTGCAATAGGGCTAGCTCAGACTGAAATTAAAACTGGTAGGAGGATGCCATGGAAGAACCCTACGTAACTTGTTCATGAAGTATGTCATTCGTTGCCAAACCCAAAACTAGGAAGCAACTGGCTGCTCGCTGATGTGATAAAAACAATGGCATATTGCTTCCATTCATTATTAGGAAACTAAGATATTTTTCTGTTTACCCATGATTGTCAGAAGGCAGTATGAAATTGTTTGAGGAACTTAATGTAGCGAAGCAGTCTAACTTTATTTCCAGTTCATTGGTCAATACTTAGTCCTCATGGGCACTGGTTGAGGTTTGAATGGAGTCAGAACACCTGCATGGTTGTGAACAGCACTATCTACAGGTCATTCTGTTTTGAATTTTTTAAGCCTTTTGTGTAATAATCAGTTCTAGCATAAAAATAAAGAAACGTTTGTTTTCTGCCAGATTTGTAAATGTGAATGTTGTTGATACTTCTGAAAAATGTCGGGTTTTGCAAAATGAAGATTGCATTAGGAAATGATCTTGAAAATGCTGAAGACTGTTCCTAAGTGTTCCCATTAAAACCATCTCCTTCATAGCCCAGATCCTTCTCCAGCTTAATTCTGCAGTGAAGTCAGAGGCTAGTACTTATAATATTAGCACATTATTGTGACTTCATTTTAAGAAAGTGTGAGCTTCTAGAAAGTAAGTTCATTGTCTGGCTTCTGATTCCAGCTATTTAAGAAAGAACATGTAGTCCTTTGAAAGTTAAAGGTACTTAACGCTATTTCTAATTCAGTTTTGCTATTGATGGTGATGCTATTATGATACTCCATCTTTTTATGTTTGGAAGAATATCCTTTTTCTTTTCAGTCCCAAATCTTATGAAGAACACGTACAGGATGGTTAGATACAGGGGATACATTTTTGCCAATGCAAAAATCCCTCTTTAAAACCTTACAGTTTCACAGAGAAGACAGTAATATATAAGTTGGAAAGCTGCATTTGGAAGTTATGTTCTCAGGCTGGCTGGAGATCTGATCCGCTGTTCACAAAACAATGGTATGGCATACTCTGTATATTCGTATATTAACAAAAGTAACACATATGGCACTAAACGTTCCAGTTCCAAGGATGGTCTTAACAAGGGAGACCTACAAGTTACTTTTTGCAGCTACAGGAAAGTTGTTTGTTTGTTTGTTTGTTTTTTCCGTGTGATTTAAAAGGACTCTTTGGAATGCATGTGCCAAATGTGTGTTGGGAATTCAGGGAAAAAAATGTGTAAGCTTTTGGATCCCCAAGTGTTTGAGTTCTTTTGCCAGTTTTTTATTGTCCTATTAAAAGAAACAACAACAAAAAAACTTTTCTGAAATTTAAAGTATCCTGAATTCAAAGTATCTTTTAATGAATCTCTACCAGTTACTGGAAACACTGATCAGTTGAGAAGTTGGTACAGGCACAGAAAGCTGTTACCAACAGTTACATCCATTTTCGTGACTAAACCATCTGGTTCATGGAATCCGCAGGCTTTTTCTCTTTCTTCACAATTTTCCTTGACATTTGTGTTTAGTTTGTGTTTAGTTTCCAATTTCCAAAGAACCAAAACAGCTGACACTGCTGTGCATTAACTCATAGCTTGAAAGCACATCAGATGGATTACACAAGGAAGCTGATGCATATGAGCCCAAGTGAAGCCACCAGTTGTGTGACGTGGATGGCAGTAGGAAGCTGAAGTCATTTTTTTTAACCTCTTAACCTCACTACATCCTTCCCTTTCCCAGCTTAACAGTTTTTCAGCTTAAGGAAGAAATGGGTGTTTTCCACCCCGTGCTCTATGTAGCAATTGTTGTTTGTTAACAGGTGCCAGTCTTTGGAAAAATTCTATCTTGGCCAAGAGCTTTGAAGTGACATTGAGGTGGGAACATGTCAGCCATATTTTTGCAGCAGCAAAGAAAGAAATAGATTAAGGGGGAAAAAAAAATCTAAAACCAACATCTATTTGGTGTTTTGCGAATATGGACACAAAGCTGAGAATGGATTAAAAGAAAAGGATGAAATCTGATTGTCAGAAAGCAAAAGACAGCAACCAGGTCTCCAGGGTGACAGTGCACTAAAAAGATATGTATTAAAATCTTGCGGGCTCCTCCCTGCCCCACTCAAGCTGATTCCATAACACCTCCTCTTTGGTGCAGTCCTTCACCACTGACAGTGCTGGTCTGTACAAGCGGGGAACATCTCTCTTCAGTGAGACTCCCTAAAGCAGATCGCCAAGACTGTAAAGTTTCTCCAGAACAGTTTAGATGTTCCTAGAGAAAAGTAGCAGCTTTAAAGTGCTTATATGCAGAAATAAAAATTCATTTCCCTTATATAGCGGGCTTCTTTTCCCTTCTTCCTTTTATTTGTGGTTTGTTTTTTTGTTTGATTGTTTCATTTTGTTTGCTTGTTTGGTTTTCTTTGGGGGGAGGGGGGAGACCTGAGGATGCCACCCATCTGCTCTCATTCATGTATTACAGTATTTGTGGATCCTAAATATTGATGAAACGGAAACTGATGAAGATTCACTAGGTATGGAGTATTTTGGTGGGAGTGCACTTGGGTACTTGAAAAGTCTGATTTTTCTCTTATTGTAAGTGACCTTTGAAAAGCAGCTGATATCAGGAGGAGGAGCGTAAAAATTCGTTCTTTCCTGTGTCTGACACTGGTTCAGTGAGGGCAGACCAAGCTCATACCATTAGGACTGCTAGTTAAGATCCAAATGTTGGTCTTGTCCCTGCTGACATCTGCATGATTTCGACTGAAAACCATTGAGTCACATGTATACTTTGAAAGGAGAATTTATCCTGCAGATTCTTTATTACTGCTTGGGATGCACTTGGCAAGATGCATCTGGCTTGACTTACAGGTCACAGGGTCAGACTTCTCACCCAGAGAGTTAAGAAACTTGAGAAGCAAAAATCAGATGGAGTTGCACTGCCTCGTTAAAGACACTTTTTCCAGAGTAGAGCCGCAGTCCTATGAATCATGTTGAAGACCGATAGATTTTTAAAAGTTACATTAGCGCTAGAAAAAAATACACATTTCTTTGCTCTTCATAGTTTGCAGAGCTGGAATGTTTTGTCTTGATTTTGTGTTACTTTGTCTTGGTACTCTTTACATTTAAAGTATATTTTCTCTTGTAATGGCCATTCCTGTTTAGTTTTGAGTAGTTCTTACTCCATAGCTGAAAGTTTATGTTTAGGCTGTTACATCTTGCCTTAATCAGAATAAAATGTTGGCACATTTGAACAAATGCTCTGAAGAGTCTTCTGAAATGAATGCTAAACCTCTGTGGATCCCTGACATGGTGTTTTTCAGTTTCACTTACAGTAATCCTGTTATTGCTGTATGTAGAGCAGGCAAAGGGAAATGAGAATTAAGAGTGTAGGAAAGAGACTGGAAGATGAAAATTACATTGTTTTGCATTGCCGTTTACATTGCAATGTATGCACTTCTTAAGAACTCTGTCATGTTCCCATGAAAAAATCCCAAGATTTTCAGCCCAAGGCTTGGCTTCTTGGAAGTTGGTTTTCTCATCCAGTTTGTTTGAGCGTTTTAGTGCTGTGCATGATTTAAAAGCAGTAGCTGGATATTGCTTTGTGTTTCAGGAAAAACCTCTTTGTATTCAAGGAAAAATTAATGCAGTGTTATATTTGGCAGTGTACCAGGCTCTTCTGGTCCTGAAATACAGATCTGAAAGAAACTTGACTAAAATAACAGGAATTAGAAAACATTGCGGTAAAGTAAAAACCAGGAAGCTTTTACCCTTGGAGTTAAGGAAACAGGAGACAGGATTGAGAATTAGCAACTATTGGTAGTACTTCAGCAGAGTTCCCAAATGTGAAATTATTCAAGTTCTGTGCAGTACAGGTGATTTGGGCATACACAAACTCATGAACCAATTACAGGATATGTTAGTGCTTGCAACCCTGAATATAATGGTTTCTGATAAGTCACGTTGCATTTTGCATGGAACCCTTGTTATCCAGCATTTCTATTGATGATTTTGATCCTCATGACAGTTTCAGAGCTTGATGATGGCTGCTTTAAACAAGAACACTTCAAAAATTCAAGATTAAAGGTAAGGAATTTCCCATTTCAAGGATTTCTAGATGTGTTGCTACGTCCTGCTATGCTCCACTGTAATGTGGAAGAGAATTTGCTAGGACGCTGGAAACCATTCTCGCTTTTGCAGAGCGTATGGTAGAACTGCAAAGAAGTTAAGGGAAGGTGTTTGTCACTTCTCGAAGACAGCATCACTGACATGGCATTGCCTACAATAATCACATTTCTGCCTGGGAGCAAAGAGCACTGTCCTGCAGCTTTGGCTGAAGAAGCACTTAACACAGGTGACAATGAGCATTATTTAGTCCTCTTTATTTAAGGATGAACATCTCACCCAACATTATCACACAGCATCTGTATGAGAACATTAATACAGCTCGGCTGATGTCTGGTGATGTCCTCATATATTTGAGCCCAGAGGTTTGCCGCATTAGAATGAATGCTGTTGGTCTTATATGGTTTAAATACATGATATGGAAACAGTCTAGCAGAGGTTGCTTTGTAGATATCTCCCTTCTTTTTCCCCATTTAGACAAAGCAGAAGGAGCTGTAAAGGACCTGAAGAAGTACTGTAGCTTCTGCTCCAGAAAGTTGCATTGAAAAACAGAATTTGGCTGCATGTTAAATAACGTAACCCGGAAACTACAAACTAGGGAAGGTTTCCCCTGGGACTCACCAATCTGAGTTCTGTATGTTGGTACTGTTTGTTTTGTCCTTGTGCTTAGATAAATAAATTGGAAAAGCCACCGATATGAAAGTGTATTAATTAAAAAAAAAAAAANAGAGAAGTCATCGGAGAAGAGAGCTTACAGAAGTATCATCAGTTGGAAAGTGATTTGATTTAAAATGCTGTTCCCTCCCTGGAAAGGGAAGAGAAGGAAAGGACAAGGCAGGACTTTTTGGGTGCAATAGGTGCGGCTATGGACAGGGAATGACGGGAAGAACCCTAGTGCATTGAGTAAATGGCAAATAAAGGTAAAGCTGAAATGGGTAAATAGTTTGGAATAAAAGCCACCAAAGAGCATAGAAAGTTTAACTCGGGCTTAGGGCTTACGAAAGCGTCTTCTGTATGATAACCTTAAAAAAATAAAGTCACTCACATGAAATAGTTGCAAGATGAACCACTGTGTTTAAGACAGTGCACAAACTTTCACAGAAGTAGTGAGTATGTGAAGTTTATGGAAAATGAGCTCAATGGGAGAGAGAAGGGGTGGAACAGGAGTGATTGTAATCACAGGGGAGAGGTTGAAATAGCCATTGAAAGGTATTATCGCATGAAACTACCTGCA
The DNA here is from genome assembly GCA_013399475.1 of Chauna torquata. Taxonomy (NCBI): domain Eukaryota; kingdom Metazoa; phylum Chordata; class Aves; order Anseriformes; family Anhimidae; genus Chauna; species Chauna torquata. The sequence goes on from VXAL01015729.1 coordinate 59,224, forward strand.
GTCCTCAAAGGATTCATTTCAAAATGCCTGGGGGAAGAGCTGCTGTGAGAGAGCTCTGCCGTGTGTCAGAAGGGTGCTGTGCTTCGCCTGCGAGCTCGGGCGGGGAGGGAGGGGGGTAACGCTGCGTGCACTGCGCTTTTACCTTCTTCCCCAAATACCGGCTGCTGTGAGACAGAGCTGGGCTAGAGGGACCTTTAATCCCGTCTTGCTGTTGCAACGGAGTCTCTATGGCCGGTGGCATCGTCACCTGAATTAAGATGTAAATTACCCCAGGCTTTTTGCTTCCTTCAAGTGGCAAACTGGCAGGAGGAGGAGCTTTGGAGAGACAGGGAAATGGAGGGACTGACACAACTTGGGTGGTGGCTAGTTCATGCTGTCCCCAAAACGTGTCTTGCACCTTTGCGTACAGAAGACATGACTTAGCACTGAAATTGGCAGCAGGAAAAATGTAGACTTTTACAATTAGTCTTTAGTTCTTTAGCTTTTGTAGTTAAGAAAGCCATAAAAAGTGAGGTTTGGAACAGAGCTTCCTTTACTGATCTCTGAGACTGGAGACACTTCCCCTGAGAACGCAGAGAGGCTTTGTTTTTTGGAGGGAATAATCAGATTTGGGGGAGCTCTACATCAGCAAGACATAGGGGCCCACAGACGATTATTTCTGATGGGTTAACCGAATGTGTCTCTAGATTTCCTACCTTCAAAGTGGACAGGAAAAATCTGCATGTCTCTTAGTGCTGTATTTTTTTCCAAGCTGTTTGCAGTCAGGAGACAAAACTGCATTGTTTACCCTGGGCTTTTTTCTGGAAAGTTATTACAAAATAAGATTTGGAAATAAACTCTTTGAAAAGTGCATAGTTGATTCTGGGACAGAAATCTGCAGCTGGGTTTGAGTTCTGCAGGAGAGGCTGTTAACAACTGATACCACAAAATAAGTGGGATCTGGAGCATAAGGATGAGAGAGGGTGGTTGCTCCCTAGAACTGCCTAGATTTAATTCCTTGGCTGTAATTAATTACAATAATTTTCTGAAATCCTATTTTTTATAGCGGCTATATCAAAGATACAAATTCCTAGTACAGAGCACCTTTTCTTATGTATTTAACCTCTCTTTTCTCTGTATGTTTCATGTGAGCAGGAAGCTCTGCGCTTGCCAGTTTTCATCCCACCAGTGATTTTGCAAAGTGTAATCATTGTAAAGTGCAATTGCTTAATATGTGGCTCATTCACTAAAACCCCAAGGATAGAGGCAGTGAGTAATGTGAGTTATTACCAGAGCAATGGTATCTAAAAAGATGAAGAGTCATGCATCAGATAACAATCAATTTAGTCTTGAATTAAGAATTTTAAAAAATCACTGGTCAGATGTGATTATTTCCAGGCAAACAAAGTAGCTACCCTGGAGTCCTGTGCTGCTGCCAATGTTTCTCTCCTTCAGCATCGGAACGGCTACATGTTCCCTGTTGCTCTGTTTGTCTATCGAGGTGCCTGCAGACCAGCTGCTTTCCCAGGTGCCATCCATGTGTCTCCCTTACCAGGCACTGCATACTTTCTTTGCCTGAAATTCAGACACTTTGTCCAGATAATAAGAATTGTTCCGGCTTGATCAACAAAGTTAGTATTCAAACTCAGGTGTTTCAGTCACTTATTTTCATTCAGCCGCCCAGATTTCAACCATTTTTGTCTTGTTTGTACTAAATCATTTGAGCTGGAATAGATTTCTTCTCCATCTTCTTCCAGTGACAAATTTTTTGGTGCAAGGACATAGAATTTTACTGATCAATGTACTATAAATGACTGGAGCATTAAGATTTCTGTCATTGTTCTGGGACGGTAGCAGACAGCTTAATAGGTGATATGAGCCGTTGTGTTAATTTTTTTTACATGCTTTTAGGTGTTTGAGAGCCTGAACCACCTCAGTGCCACAGCATGACATAGCATACAGCAGGCTGAAGGGGCAGCAAGGTTTAACACAGGTGAAATGATGCATGCACATTGATAAATCAGGAGTTATATTTTCTTCCCAAGTTTTCCTGTGGGAGTAAAAATGATAGGCTTCCTGAATTACGGGGACACACACACACGACATAAAACATCCAGCATGTGCTGGATTTATGCATGCTAGTGTAGCTCCCTTGAAGTCAACAGGCCACTAGCTGGGGTAATAATGCTATTATACCAATAATACTATTAGAGGCATTATAGTAGATGGCAATGATTCTATTAGGAATGAGATAAGCAATAAATGAGTATACCACACAATAAATGAGTACACCAAAAATAGCCTACAGTATGGCTCATGTACCACATTTATAAGGCACTGTACTGTAGCATCACTTTTAACTTGTGCATCAAAACCAGACCACAACCTTCTACTGTGACTTGATTGATCTTGAAATAGAGGTTATAACCCACAAGCTGTGCTACTGTGAGTTCCTCAGCTAAAAATATTTAAGGAAATGTAATAGTGGACCATGGATAATCTTGAGATTATCATATATCAGGTATGAATAATCCAGTTATGCATACTAATTTTTGTTTGCATTTATATCAATTTCTCAAGTCTTTTGGATACAAATTTTTTATTCTACACTTTCTCTAAGTATTGACAAGCCCCTGAAACGTTGACAAGACCATTAGAGCATGTGTTCTCCTTCTTCACCATGTGTGCAAAAGCTGCGAGAAGCAAAATTTGAGATGTAAATCAACTACATTCCTTGAAGGTGGCTGCACAGAAGCAGACTATTTTGGAGCATATGAAAAACAAACAAGCTGTGCTCCTAAAGGCAGGCTTTAGGAAGCCCTCCAAATTGCCCAGTTGTTACAGAGTAGGTTTGCAGGTGTTGTGCTGGGCTATAGGACATCTAGAGCTTGCATCATGTGCTCATAACTTTTTAGACAGAAGTAGATTTACTTCCATGGCTGACTGCACTCATGCGCTCATAGCCTTAGCCGAAGAAATGCACAAGCTATAAAGCATATCCCTTCAAAAAACAAAACTAAAGCCATTTCCAGCAGGCACTTCTGTGTTCTTGACCAGGAGAATAATTTCCATAAAACTGGAGAATGCTAGGAAGAGTTCTGCAGAAGGTAGACATTAAGGCAATACGTGGAGGTTTTTTCACAGTATCTATCACATCAGACCAATGCACATTTTCCACTATTAAAAGTAATACATCAGGAAAAAGATGATGTACACAGTTACAAGATCTGTTGTCCATCAGTGATTGTAGTGGTTAACTCTCAACTCACTGTACTTTCAATCAATGCCAACAATAAAATGTAGAATCGTTTGTTTTACTGTAAGTTTGTGCATACATGAGTTTATATATTTTTAGTGGAAAGAAGCAGTTGGCTGGTCCAACACCGACATTTGTCTTGTGATTGTTACTTTTGTTTTAATTGTATGTTGAAATGCTGAGGTTTTTTCTTAATTTGGCAAATTTTGTGGTTATTTACTTAACAGTATTATGGTGCATGTTTTTTTTAAAAAAAAAAAAAGCAAAGAAAAAAGCCATACAATAGAAAAGCCGCAAAAGAAATAAGCCCTTCCCTTTCAAAGCTTTCTTTCCTGATGCTAGCATCTCAGCTCAGCATTTGCCACCAGAAAACTTTTTGTATTAAGTGACACTGATGAGAGGGAAGGATGTCTTTTTCTCAGCGTCTAGCTTGTACCCACTCCCGTGGATAGCTGATACGGGGCAACTGCACTTCAGTTTGAACTGGCACAGAACTGTGCTGACCGAAGCGCCTAGTTGTGTGAGAATTGATTTGAGGAGTCTTAAAATGATTTGTATCTTTTCTAACTGGAAAAGTTATGCATTGGTAAGCTGAGGTGAGGCTTTAATGATATTTAATAGATACAAATCTCTAATAGAGCTTTCTTTGGTTAAAGGATAACTTTTTGTGTTTCATTTCAGCTGATCTCTAGGAGGTTTGCTAATCCTATATATGTCTAGATGAGTTTAATGCTGATTTATTGTTTTAATAATGGATAGAAATCAAACTGCCCCAAACAAGGAGATTTGACTGCAGTGAAGCAAACCCTGCTACACAAATATGTCCATTAGAATCATGTACCTAACAATTTGGGTGGGGTAATTCCTTGCTGATGCAAGCTTTTATCAACATAAACTACGATTAAACCAGTCAGTGGGAATCCTTCCATCAAGAAAAGCGTTTATTATCATCTTACATAAATAGGAGCAGTTTTGCACTTGAGTTGGATATGCTGGTTTAAACTCACCTGCAATGGGTGCAGTGTGGCGTAATTACACAGGCAGGTGCAAGCTGAATAAATACAACCCATGTTAACCTCCCACAAAACAGTTCACATATAAGTTGCACTGGAATAACCAGTTCTAATTTCGAACCAGCCTAAACGAGCCTTAAGTCTCCATAACAGAGTTTTCCTCGGTATCAGTAAACACTGTGGTTTGGTGAATGCAAGTTACTCAGTACAATCAACGAGTTGCATCTGTTTACTGGTGTAGCCTGGCCCTTAGCTTAGTACTGGATGTGGTAACATTGATCTTCTGGGAACTAGCTTCATTTGCCTGTTTCTGTTTCAAACTCAAAGGCTCTGTACTGGGTTGTCTTAAGGCGGGGAGCTATAGCCTGGTAACTGGTCCTTTGGTGTCATTGCAGGCTTGAAAGGGCTCAGGGAAAAGGTTTTCTGTGCGTAGTGGGATGTCCGTGGTGGCTTGCAGAGACTGGATGGAGCCTGCTGCATGCCTGGGCTGGTAGCTCTGACCTGCCAGGGAGGGTGAAGCCCCACCAGGTGCCCCTCTTAGATCTGACCTTTTTTAGCTGAAGGTATATTCACTTTCTTTTCTGTTTCTTTGGAAGTGATTGGAATGCTTTGTCAGTCTGTCTGCACCTCGCTGCTGCTCGCTGGCTTGCCCTGCTTCACGCTACCAAATATTTGGGTTCATCTGGCCGGAGTCTCATGACCTTTTCCACGCAGAGCAAGATGAGAGTCAGAAACCAGAGGCTCCAGCCGACAGCTGCTGCAATCCATCCGTAATCATCCACACCTGTTGGGCAGCACATGGCCACTCGTGTGCAGAAGTCCACGTCTGGTGGAGAAGAAATGAAGTGAACTGATGGGAGGCTAAGTACATAGCAGGTTTTCCTTGCTAGAAGGCAGGTGAGATGCTGACTTCATGGTCTGCCCTGTGGCCTGTCACTGACTTCAGACATCTTTCCCCTAAGCCTGGCTCTTAACCTGGAGGACAGCAGTATTCAGTTTCATCTGTACATCTTCAAGACTTGGTCATCCCCGTTGGCCAAACACCTGAGCTAGTCCTCTTACCACTGTGCCCACAATTACTGAAATCTTTCAAAACACCTGCTAAGCATCTGCTTGGTCAGTTTTAGGCATGGAGTATGATAGAGGTAGCTAGTTACAATTAAAAATAAACATGGAGTAGAGAAAGCTTCATGTGACAGAGTAGGAGGATCTCTAGCAGAGACGCTGTCAGCAGAATTTCCAATATTTAGGTCCAATACCTCTGTTGGCAATAGAACCAGCAGCTGCTCTCTGCTGGGCTCTTAAATGTGACTTCCCTGTGTTTTGAAGTTGTTACACGTACCACCACAGGGAGATCATTGTTTTGCATGTCTAAAAATTGAAATAATTTTTTAACAATTCCATCTATTTTCTCTTGCACCTTTTGCATCTGTTGGTTTGTTTGTTTAAAGCATTTCAGTTTCCTAAAGTCAGCTGAGGAATATATCATAAGTTGTTGTATTCATGCTGTTATCTAAAGGCATCTGCCACATTTTTTCCATCACATGGGTACGGTGAAGATACCCAGCTCTGTGTCTGCATCCTGGGTGGTGAGGTGGAAGTATCAAAGTGAGCCTGGAGAACCAAAGTATCTCGACCCCTTGGGCAGGAATGGAAGCTGAGTGTGAAACCTCAGCACCCAAGGGAGCTGGGACAGCCAGAACCACCTTGCAGCTAAATGCATTATATGTCGACATGCATGAAGCTTGTCTGCTGTGAAAAGCAAATGCCTCCTGAGCTTGGTACAGGGCAGCTGTCCTCTTGCACTTTTCCAAAGAAAAGGCAAGTGCAGGTGCTGCTCAGTTGCTCTCATTCAAGTGTATCAGGCTGGGCCATGTTCTTGTGTGTTCGCCTTCAGCGCATGCAGTACCATTGCCCTGCACCATAGCGAGCAACTCTTCCTACCACAAAACAGAAATGTCTTGTATGTGCCTAGGGAAGGGAGAGGGATGCCCGTCTCCTGTACCTATGTCATCCTTTGAAGTAACATACCTCTATTGGTACAGGTACTACAATTCAGGAAGTGCAGGACCTTGAGGGCTGTTTGACATTTGGGATGGAGGATGACTCCGGGAGGACTGGTGGGATCTCAGGTTGGCTGAGGCTGGCTGTTTGGGGAAGACCTGGTGGGATGGGGGAGAGAGGTGCTCCTGGGAGTCCACATTGTGCACACAGACAGCTGGTCTGGAAGGAGTAGAAGGGCGCACAAACTGAATCAGCTAGCTGAATTACTCTGTTCAAAGCTATGAGTCCAACTGAATGTACGTGGGATATACTGGGCATGCCAGTGGAGGAGCCTTAGAAATGCCTCTTAGAGTTTCATCTGTAACTAAAGCCTCGGTAACAGTGGTGATAACAGATCCTTTTCCAGGATAGCCTCTCCAGTGACCTGTGTAGTCTCATTACCTGGCTTTATCGTGGTAGTAATGATTTACAAAGACTTACTAAGACATGGTGGTTCGTACTCAGTCATGAGGACAGTGCTTGTTGAAACGTTGGAGACTCCTTCAGCGGCTGCCAGAAGGAAAGCACAGGAGAAAAGGCAAGAGCTCATTAACCAGCTCAGGCTGGAAAATAGAACATACAGATATAGCTAGGGGAGGGAGAGGGACAGGGGCTTCAGTGAGGAAGGTTTTGCCTCTTTATCCTGCTTCCTAGCTAGAATCAGAGCACACCTGTACTCCAGCACAGCACTGCAGCTGGTTTCCAGCCCTCCGAATCTGTACGTGGTGTCACAGGCCAAAGCCTCCTTAGACCTTCTAATACCCCCTCTCCCCACAGCCACGGCGTGCACCTCAGAGCACTGCAGGATGGGATGCAAGGATGACTGAGGGATGCCCACATGGGAGAAGCACAGGCTGCTCTCGTCCCTGTGCGTTAGCACCAGCGTGTCCCCTGCTGCAGAAGGAAGGGAGTCAAAGAGATATCCCCTCCTGTGCCACTATAAGCCGTCCAGTTTGAGTTCAGCTGGGTCAAATATCCCATGCTGAAATGTCCTCTGCAGAGACGTAAGAAAAACACAGCCTGGAGAGACTGCTGCAGTAAGGACTGCTGCTGCATGCAGGCAGAGGGGCTCCAACATGCTGTTGGTCCAGAGACCAAGCAGAGGCTGTGAGAGAGCTATTTCCAGTCAAACCATCACTCTGAGCTGGTAACTTGGAGTACGATAGAGAGAGAGAGAGAGAGAGAGAAAATCAGTTCCAGCTTGATTTCACTTAAGACTTCAAAATAATTGTTCAGGTTTGACTTCAGCTCAGGAAAACAAAACAGAACAAGACCTTTGACCAAGCCTTTGTTTTGAGTTTGGCATTTTCCAAGTAACAGTAAATAAACTAAGGCTGTCCTGCAGGAGATGCTGCATTGGGGTCACCTGCTGCGGCTCAGCTTTGCATTTTGAGCTGAGTGACCGTCAGCAAGACGAGAGCTTTTCTTATGGCTGCTGCCAGGCTGGGAGCGGGTCCCTGGGCAGCCTCCTCCAGAGCAGGGTCTGAATGCTCCTCATTCCTCTCTCTAGCTCTGCTAGAACTTGCTGAATGACCTTGGCCAAGCCCATAATTTCTTTTCTGGGTTAATAAGTACCTTACAGGAGCACTGGGAAAAATCTTTAAAATCTGTGTATGACCTGTGGAAGAAAGTGCTGCAAAGCACAGAGCATTGGTTCGTGTTTGTAGACTTTGCAGCCCAAAGCACAGGCTGTCAAAGCTAACCCATCTTTAAGCATCTGGCAGGTCTCAACTGGTGCTGATACACAAATGCAGGCAGTGTCCTGATGGGACAAGAGCTGCTCACAGGTCTCGTTTACCTTTTGGTTTTAGGCATCTTCTCCAATGAAGAGGGCAGCAAAGCCAGATTTCCTGCAAAAAGCACCTACTAAGAGCTAAGCCAGACTATAGCAAGCCTGTTGGGTGGTATTTCGAATGGTCCCTTGCCTCAGCAAGTAAGTGAAGGCCAAGAAACTGTGGTCCCCTGTCTCCTTGCCATTCAGTAGAGCAACCTGAAGCTCAATCACATTTATAGTGGATTTGTAAATAGCTGGAAAAAGCACTTCTCTTCAGAAAGATGCTGTGATCAATTACATCGAGTAATTCTCATTAGCATGAATCAGTTCCGTCTCTTTACGCTTTTTGGACGAGACAAGGGAGCCCACTTTGTTTTCAAGAGCAAATCATTGTCAGTGGACAATGTATTTAGATACAGAGAGGGGTGGGGGGAAAGGCAGGGTATAAAAACTGGAGCAAAAGAGAAGAGAAATACCTGCTGAGCAGGAACACGGGAGCATGGTGGTGAAGAAGAGCACAGCGAAGGCTGCCCAGGGCTTGCAGGAGAAGAGCTTCATGCCGGGGGTCCAGCTCCTACCCGAGTGGCCGCACAGGTCAGTTTGCTCTTCCTGGCAGCTCTGGTTCGGCAAATCCTCGATGAACTCAGACAGCTGGTGTGCAGGGCAGAGGGTGGAGCAAAGGAGCTTCCTGCTGCCAGCACACCTTGAACTTCCCTACCACAACAGGGTGAGGAAAGAGAAGGACTCTGACTGAAACAGCTCCAGCGGGAGGTGGATACGGGCGCTGAGGCAGGAGGAGGGCCCCTGAAGGTCGAACCCGGAGGTTTCTCCCCAGGACCTGCTGCAGCCCGAGGGAGGAAAGGCCTCTGGAGCCAGCCTTTCCTAGCAGGGTCCCCAGGCAACTTCTGAGTCTCTGTTTGATCCTGCAAAGATGGTCTAAAAGAGCTGGGAAAGGAACAGAGGATTGTTTCTATTTGGCTCTGATTTTGCGTGTTTGTTGGCTTGGTTTCCACCCTACCCTGAACTGCCCAGTGATGCCTTTTTGGAAGGGTTGTGTAGAGTCTAGAAGAGCAGTCTGGTCACGCTGGTACAGCAGATGCTGAGTTAACGCAGGATACGGGCACTTTTCCATCAAAAATGGGCTGAAACCAATTGCTTTGTGTAGACTACCAGCTACTACTATTACCCAGTAACAATGTCCTTTCCTTAACGATCTATGCGGGGTAGTGGGTTGGGTTCAGTTCAAGCTATGGACCTCTCTGCACAGGAGAAGCCACCGCTGTTCTTGCCCTGTGAACGCAGCTGTGTCACTGCCTCCATCACGCACAGATGATGCTGGAAGAACTTTTTTTTTTTTTTCCTCCTCCTGTAGTTGTGCCACCTCCTCTGTGAAACAGCAATGCTCTTTTGAAATGCTGTTGAAGTACCTGTGGTGGTGACTTGGTCTGATGAGCACCACACATTACTGCTGTTCCCAAGGCTGTTGGCTCTGCTTGCTCCTATCTGTTACCCATCACGAAGTCCTTGCTAAGGAAAGCCTCAGGCATTAAATCTGGAAGAAAGCCACTGGGAGGGGTGGGCTCTGCAGGGAACAGTTTACTGGTGCTCCTCAGTGGTGGCCACAAATGGTTCTGGGTGCTGATGTGAAAATAAAGCTATCTGGGGCCTGCTTGGGATGTGCAGCCATCCCATGGGAGGCAAGATGGAAGGCACCTGTGGCAGCAATCCTAGTAGGATGGGCAGTGTCTAAACAATTTCTCTTTTTCCATCCACACTGCTGAAGTCAGCAGGGAGTGACATGACAGACCATAGGAAATGTGGTGAACTTCATATGAAGAGGTGCTTCTAAAAAAAATACGAGGTATGTTTGGTTTCCCTTTAAGAAGCAGCTCAGGAGCAAAACCTACGAGGGCTTGGCTCTGACTGGTGTTTCTGTGGGGTGAGCCAGCCCAGAGGGTGGCTGATGTGTGCGCCCATGCAGCTCCATCATCAGGGTGTCAGGGCTGGTGTCCACCCTGCTCCCATCCATGGCCACCTCTGCGCAGGTGCTGCCTGTGTCCTCCAGCTTGTCCTCCTCACTGGCCTCCCCACGCTCTGCTTTCTTCTAGGTATTTGCACATAGGTGCAGTAGGACACAGGCAACAAGGGGTCCCCCTGGAGAACGATCTCACCAAGCCGCAGAGGAGGGCAGGCCAACTGACAAGGACACGTTTGCTGTCCTTGTCTCCCTGTTTGGGTATCAACATGCCACCAGGGCTGGAGGAGTCACGGCTGCCGCCGGCTGGTCCGCGGCAGCTGCCTCCCACCACTGCAGGTGTGTGTGGCCCCATCCTTCGGCTGGCACCCCAGGAGTGGCTGGCGGTGTGTCCCGCTTGGCTGGCAGCCGGCATGTATGCGTGACCCGGGCAGTGGTGGCTCTTGGCCTGGATAGACACGAGTCACGGCAAGAGAGGTGCTGTAAGAACACGCCTACTGCTCAGGGTTGCTTGGAGGTAGCCTGTAGGACAACCTTCGTATCTGCTTCATTTCAGTGTCTAAGTCCTTTCATGCTAATTTTCTTCAGTTCTTGCTTTTATCTGAGCATGCTGTTGCACCTAAGCTAAACTGAAGCTCAACTCTTTTACTAGGAAAGGGAGCTCTGCTTGCTCCCAGCCTCATCTGCCCCTCTTGAATTTCTCAACCGTGCCTCCTGCTGAAAGTTGATCTGGCATTTAATTTTGCAGAAATAATGAGCACAAAAGTGTTCTGTGCAGCATAAAATGTTTGAGGGCAAATAAAAGAAGACAAAACTGTCCTGCTATTACATGAATGAATGAAATATCTTTTGAATTTTAACTATTACCTAACTACTCTTTGTCAGCTTGCAGGTAAACTTGCCCATTTCAAGGGATACTGAAAATGCCTTGCACAATTAACATAAAATATTTCTTTTCCTTTCCAACATTTTTTTCCCCCATAGTTCAGAAAGAGCCTGCTCCAAAGTCTCCTGAAGCAGTGAAAAGGCTGTGTTTAGCTTCAGTGATTTTTGGATAGGACTGGAAATGAAGGCTTTGCTTGATAAGTTCAGGCACAATGGGAGCCCTAGAAAATCATCTCATGACACAGATTTGGATTTGTTTCATTTCTTATGTGTAACACATTCATATTCCCGTGCTGTGACTGTCCACAGAGCGATAAGACTCTCCAAAGCTTTCCCTAGCTTGGTTCCTACACATTGTACCAACTCCAGTGCCTGTGAGGATGCCCTGCTGTGCAAGGCACGACCGCAGCACCAGCAGAGACAGGGGTGTCCTTCAGCTCGTGCTCTCATGCCCATGCAGTTCTCAAGGCATGACTTGGCTTACCCTAAAAATATGTGCTTCCCTACCCCTCTGCTTGAAGACTCTTCCAGTGTGTAGGGCTGCTGGTCAGCTTTTCATGATAAATATTAAGGAGGCACTGCCTCCTGATTGTGTATTTTGTGCCACAGAAAGAGCTTCAGAGTTAAGTTTCTTTACTGAACAAAGTATTACCCTTGACACAACACTACCAGGTGTGGCTCTCAGGAAATTATTACCTTTATCACACACACATATCCTCACTCTGTCTATATGTATATATATTTTCTGTTTACATATGCAACATGTTTATATTTTGTGTTCCAAGTGAAATCTGATTGCTGCAGCAATCCTGTTGCAACCATGCAGTGATCAGCATGATGCTTACTGAGTGGTAGCACCATATTTAACTCGGGGCAAAACACAAAACCCATGAGAGCACAGCAGGCCAGATACAGCATTTCTGGGCATGTAATTGAGAAAAGGACAAATCCTCTTTTTTCACGTAGGACACTTGGGGCTGGTTTAACTACACTCTGGTTTGTGTGCACCTGAGGTGCTACCCTGCTTAGCTGGTACAATACGAGGTAGCTTAGGTGAAAGAAAGCTCACAAATTGATTTATGTGTAGCCACACAAAACCTCCTATGTGGTGGAGTTCAGCATGGAGTGGTTATTGCTGAGATGCTGATCCTGGAGACACCTACAGCTGCACGAAGCTTTCCTAGGCGGCTGAAGATTATGAGACCCCAGCTGTTGCCTGTTTGGGATCTCCCTTAGCTTTGCATATTGACAGACCAGAGTCTATAGCTGGTTGACAATTCCCAGTTGACAACTCACAAGGGCTCTGCTAATCCTATGGAAAGGATCATGGTACTATAAGCCAAAGAGTAGGCTAGGTGGTCTGAGCTACTGGTGAGATCACAGGGGTGGATCTTCCTTCATTTTCAAAACGTGGCTTTAAAGAGCTCATAACCTTAAGCAGATGAACCCAATGCCAACAATGTGTCCTCTGGGGAGAGAGCTGTTTTGGTTACCGTCTTAATTGACATGAAAAATGGCCATCTAAACTAAAACTACCTGTGAACAGGGGATTTGAATTACAGAACTGGGCAAATGGGGGAAAAAATTCAAACCACCCAAGTTTTATTATTTAAATGAAAGAAGGGGAGAGGGGAGCTGCTTTCTGTACGCACAGAGGAAAACAGCCCTAATGTTTCGAAAAACACCACAACCGTGCCCTTTGTGCTTTCCAGCCCTGGCTGGAGTTGCTGTTAGACAAAAGTTGAGCCTGTGGCCCCACCGAGCCCCCATGCTCTCCCTCTGGAAACCCCCTGAGAGAGCCTGAGAAAGGTTGCCTTCGGCCGGCACTGGCAGGGCGGCCGGCACAGGCAATGAGCCCACTGACGGGGCTGGAGCCTTCCCTGGCTCCTGCTCCTCTGAATGGCATCTGCTGTAAGTGCCCACCCTCAGTGGTGATAACCTGATCTTCAATAATAAGATTATTATGAAATAATGTTCACGCTTCTCAGTGCCAAAGGCATGAAATAGGAGGTGCTTTCTGCGGCTGTCCCCTGCATGCAAAGAGGGGAAAAAGGGCATGAGAGACAGCTTTATTCCCATGCTCTGTGTCCGCTCGCTCCTCAGCTAGCTGGATCAAGCGGCTGGTGTAGCACGGCCTGCTCGGGTGATGAAGCGTGCATGGGGTCCCTCCTGCTCCCCTCGCCCCGACAGCTTGCAGGGGAACACTGGGCATAACTGTGGCACTGGGTAGGAGCTGAGCAGAAGCGAGCCTGATACCAAGAAGTGAGCATCACGGTGGTGCTGGGGGAAGAACAGTCTGAGAAGCTGTTTTATGTTACTGTGTCGGTACACCTCAGTCAGGAACTGAATGGTGAACCCTGTTATTTAGCATTATAGCGGGGGCTGCTGGGCATTCCCGTCCCAGCTTCTCCTCAGCCCTGCGTGGTGGATGTGGTGGTTTTGTATGTGATGAGTGGCCGGCAGCAATGGCTTTACTTCTGCCTTACTGAGGGAATTCCCGGTTTCCCGGCAGAAGGTGCTAAGTTTCTCCCTCCTTTACTCTCTTCCATTGGTAACATCAATAAGAAAAGCTGAGTGACTGACGGCAGCTGGTGCAGGAGGAGTGCGGTGCAACCAAGGCGGGTGCAAGGCCAGGGAGCGCCTGGGCCAGCTCCGTGCCGCGGCTCCGCTCCCAGCACCAGCAGCCTGCAGCGGCCGAGCGAAGTGGAAGCTTTAGGCCTGCCCACAAGAGTCTCCTCATGGTTTTTTTATACATTTGTTTTGAGTCACTCAGCTTGAGGCAAGCGGATTTTGAAAAGCAGCAGGAGCCCTCTCGCAGTAGCTGACCTAGCAAGCTGGGCCACTCCTAGGTGCTTTTGAAGGGAAAACCTCTGTGCTAGAAAACTCACTATTGTTACCGGCCTTCAGTATTGTTCCCTTGGACGAGCTGTGCCCTTGTTGGGTCAGGGCTACTGGGCACCTACAAAAGCCTGGCTCTGAGAAAGCATTTCTTTAAAGGACACTTTGCAATTTACTTGAAGCCATGCACTTTCATTAGCTCTTCTTTTGAGCTAGAACTTCTTATGGATGCTACATTCAGTAGTGGCCCAACCACCCGTATTTAGCGGGACGAAACCTGTCTCCTCTCACCTCAGTGGGAGCTCTGCCACTGGTTTTAGAAGGGGCAGCATTTCTCTCTGGAGCCCTCCCTTTAGTGGCTGCAGTGGGAGGAGGGCGATAAAGCCACCCTTCCCCATCATGCAGCTCTTGTTATTTCAAGCAGTGAGGATCAGGTTCCTGCTCTCCTCACTTCCCTGAGCTAATATAGCTTTCCTGGCAGAGCCCCTTTCCCCCAAGCCCCCTCTTTGCCTTGTAGTTCCAGCAGTCCCTTGGCTGGAGAAAAATCATTAACCTCCCCTTGTTTCCCTCTCCTTTGCTGCGCTGTCGCTGGTGAGGTAAAAACACAGCAAGAAACAGCGCGGGAGTTTTCCGCCTCCTCGATGACTGACTGCACCCAGTGCTGCCGATGACCTTTTATTGGTTTATAGATCCTCCCGTGCAGCAGGTTTCGAAGGCTATGTCCCATTTTCGGGTCAGCGGGGCGGTGTGAGCCGGCGTGCCCCGTCTGTTGTGAGTCCCAACACGCCACGTGCCGCCGCAGCACGGCTGGCTCTGGCGGCAGACCCAGCAGGGAGGTGGGGACCCAGCCAGAAAGCACCAGGTCCTGACCACCCGAGGGTTGCTCTGGGGCAGGAAGGTTTCCTTCCTCTGGTCCAGACCAGCCCAGAGCTCAGCAGAGAAGGTCTTCTGCTCGCAGCGGTGCCAGCGCCAGGTCTGGCCGTCGCCACCGGGCGGGACGACCGTCCAGCTGCGGGGACAGCCCCAGCCCCCGGGGAAAGGAGCGCGGAAGCCTGGCCGCGGTGCCTCGCACAGCACCTGCGAGCCGTGCAGCACCCTGCCCGAAACCTGGCGTGTTTTCGTGCCGTGTAACGCTGCTGGAAAATAGCGAGCGGAGGAAGCGTGAGTGATTTTTCGGTTAACCGTTCTGTTGCCAGATGAAAAAAATTGGTGTGTGGGGGTGATGAGAGAGGCACGGATGACAGCAGCTCCGTTTGGGAGAGCACCCTGTATCCGCAGGAGGCGAATGGAGTGAGAATGCTCTGCCTTCCTCTGGAGTGGGAGGAAAATAGATTTTCTCACCGAAAAGAGATTTCTTGTCTTATTATTTTTCAATTTTCTCTCTCTTTCCAAACCAAGAGGAAAGTGAGCCTTGGGGGATTTTCACTGACTGATTGCAAAGGAAAAGTAGAAGTCTGGGTTTGGATGGATTGGAACATTTAACTAAAATATTTCCAAATATTTCATTTGATTTTGATCTTTTAATTCTAAGGCTTTAACATTTTTAATGGAAGTTAACTGCGAGTTTAAAAATACAAGCTGCTTTAAATTGTGTTCTCTTCATGCTTTTCCATCTAAAGAAATTAAGGTGGGACGTTCTGATGATCTTTCTAACATTCTGAAAATCAGAGCTAGGGATTTTTTGACATTTTTGCATGAGTAGCGTGGGTGTGGGTGCCTCTTTTGGGTCTTCTTCCTGTGAAAAATATATTTTCCAGAATAATGTCCAACCAATTTCAATGTTTATATCCTTACTCAATCCACTGCAGCTGGTACATGATAAGTTTTATTTTAACAAGCTATTAGTTTCATGTACCGTATTTTCAGCATCTTAAATCTTTCAGTGAATGAATAGAGTAAGACAAGGAAAACTCACAGGGTAATCGAGCAAATACAAACTAGTGACTGAGGTGCTCCTGTTAAACAGCCTTTAATACCCTGCAAAATGTTTGTATCAAATTTAGGAGGAGTCCTTCATGTGTTATTAAAAAACATAATTAGAATCCACTTAAAGCTGTAAGAAAAAAAAAAGGTTGCAAGACAGGATAAGGATATTTGGCTTCCCCTCCCTGTCAACAGGTAGAAGTGAAGTTACATAAGGATTTTGGTTTGCTATTTAAAAGATCCAGGTTTACTCCTGAATTCTCAAAATTGGACACATACAAGAAGCGTATCTACTTGCATGTTTTTCTCTGGGCAATAATAATGACTGTGTTTGTGCATGCAAATTGGTTAATTTTGTGCAAGAATGACTGCAGGTAATTTGTATGTTCAAGTTACCAAAGGTAAATAATGAGAAGCAAGTATATACTAAAGGAACTTTTATGAAATGCACGATATTTCATTTATCTCATTTTAAAAACAGTTCTTTATGGGGAAAAAATGCTTTTCAAATCTTAAAATTTGTTTTAATTTAAATAAAATATTCCTCTTCTCCCCATTGCCATGCAACATGTTTCGGATGTGTTTGCAATGCTGTGTTCACACTACCGGTGCAAGTGATAAAAACCAGTCTGGCATCTGTCACCTGTCTAACTGCAAGGTACAATTAACGAGTCTTCTTCTCTGTGTTGTAGAAGACAAAGAGAAATTGAGTTGTTCACAGGCTCAGCGTTCAAAACCCAAAGAAAGGGCCTGAGTGCAGTGGTTTGAAGTGTCTTTGGCTCAGCAGAGGACAAGGCAGAGTATTTGCTTGTTATCTGTCCTAGGGGACTGGTGGCTCCCCTCTCTCCTTGTGTCACATATACACCTTATCATCCATGACCATGCTGGTGCGATGTAGCCTCATGTGTCTGAGGAGGCTCCTGCTTTTAGGAGGTGCAGAAACCCTTTTGAAGGATGCAAAGGGCAGCATTGTGTTAGCTTCCAGCACGTTGACTCAGTGATCCCAATGTTCCCACAGCACTCGGCTCATTCCAGTGCCTCCCAGGGTGAGGAAGACCACATCACTGCTGAGGCTCCCACAGACGCCCGGGCAGGAGGAGGGCAGCCAAAATGGCTTCGGTCTTCCGGAGTGAGGAGATGAGCCTGATGCAGCTCTTCCTGCAGGTGGAGGCTGCCTACTGCTGCGTGGCTGAGCTTGGGGAGCTAGGTCTGGTCCAGTTCAGAGATGTGAGTAGTGCCTGGTAGGCATGCTGGGTTGCTGGAGATGTTCCCCAGGGTGTGCTTGTCCTTCCTCCAAAGCACCTGGGGAAGGAGTTGATGAACATCACCCCTATTGGGTGGTCAAAGAGTCCATGGGGAGAGCAGGACCTTCCCAAAGCTGATCATAAAGGCAGGTGCCAAGACCTGACCTGCTCCTGAGACCCCATCCAGTATTCTGCACACCCTCTGCACACCCTTAGGACAACTCCCTCCACCACCAGAAAACAGGAGGCTCTCCATGGGAGTCCACCTGTGACTTCCGCTGTCATAGCAAGGCTGGGTGGAAATGGGTTGGTAAGGCCATGATGTCCTTGGCCATAAGGAAATGCATGGTATTGCCCTGCCATTAGGAGTCTGTAAGATGTCCTTCTGCACCGAAGGAATTCATTCTCTGCTGATGTTAAAAATGAGTGTGGTGGTGCTCAGCCTTCAGCCCCAGGCCTGTTTTCCCTCCTGTTTTTAGCTGAATGTGAATGTGAACAGCTTCCAGAGAAAGTTTGTGAATGAAGTGAGAAGGTGCGAATCCTTGGAGAGGATCCTGCGTAAGTAAACGCTTGTCAAATGCAGTCAGCTCTCCACCAACTGGTGGTGTGCAATTTATGTCTTTGTTAAGTGCTCACGCACTGTGGAACAGAATTAGTGGCAAAATGGTGGTGTTTTCATCCGAGCTCCTGGAAATATTTTGCATGCATCAGCTAATTAACACTTCAACCCATGTGGGCAATAAACTGTTGCCCCTGTTTTGAAAATGGTTAACAGAACTGAAAGGAGGAAAATTAGTGTAGATAAAATCACAAGATAAAGCTGGGGCTGGGCAGGAGGCTCAGTCCAGATAATCTGACTCTTATCCCAGTGATCTGGCCAAGTGCTTCAGCCTGGGGAAAAATCCTTAAAACACAAGCAGCCAAGCTCTTGGAGCCTGGATTCCACTGGACACGTGTCCTGTGATCTCTGCTGTCCCCCACAACACCAGTGTTCATCTTATCCACTGTGACAAGGACAGTGCTTGCCACTGCTAGAGCGGAGGAGCAGACCTGAGCTTGCTGCATGCCTTACTCACAGCCCCAAGCAAGGCAGTGCCATGCCCGTCATTTGTGCCAGGGCTCAGGGCTGTCCGGGTTAAGGGGTGGAAAGGCTCAAAGCCATAAAGTCAGTGTCCATGACCTTTTTACAGCTTGTCCCAGATGCTTTTCAGGGTTCAGCTGTGCTGGAACTGGTTTGTGTCTTCTGAGGGTGTTTCTTACCGCAAGGTCATACCTGAGAGCTGAATTCCAGTTGCTTGGTGAAGTTGGACTGGTCCTGTTGCTCGAATGCACAGGGACGCCTCAGAAATGCCCCTGCATGTCCAGCACTCCACCTACTGAGGGGCTGACCCCTGAACAAGGGCGTGTGTGAATTAGTGGCTCTGACAGGCAGGGCAGGGAGGCAGAGGGATGGGTGATTTGCAATGTGGAAGGCACAGCAATAACCCTTTAGGTTGGGATTTATGACAGATCTGGGCAGCTACCACAGCTTCAGGAGATGCAGCATCCTCGCTGGGAAGGGAGGCTGCTATCTGTTAAATACTTGATAGCTGTGTATACGCACTGGGAAGATACCCCTTGTACATCACTGACCCTTGTCACACCTCAGTGTGATGTCTTGGTCCTGACAGTGGGTTTAGCAGCAGCTGGTGACCAGGACAATGCAGCAGGGATGACCCTGTATCAAGATTTCTGTGTCCTTTCCTTGCAGGTTTTCTGGAAAATGAGATGAAAGACATCGTGGAGATAGTCAAACTAGAAAAGTACCCAGAGACCCCACTGCCTCGGGAAATGATTGATATGGAGGTACAGAATTTGGAGCAGGTCAAGGAGAGAGGGAAGGGGACATTCACCAGGGTGTCTGGGTAACATGCTAGCTACAGACCCCCGGGCAAGGAAGGACCCGGTAACTAAGGCCAGCAGAGATCTCCCTGCTTGCAGAAGCACTCCCCAGCTTGCTGTCTCAGCAGTTAGGTTAAGGCTGGTCTTGTTGCATGTTCCTAAAGGAGCCTTGTCTTGTTACTATCCTCTGTGAAAGCTCTGGTTCGACATGTTAATAGGAAAGACTCTCATAGAAACCCTTCATCATCCTGAAGGAGAGAGTAAGAAGAGTTTGGGTGATTAACCAGGAGAGTTGATGTTAGAACTAGCTTCACTGAATAAAAACCAAAGGGCTGTCTGTCCTGGTGGGGGTGATATTAGTGCCTGACAAGAGTATTTGTGCCATGACATTGCTTTATTCTAGCCCAGCTAGAAGCTAAGTTTATAGACTGGGTCGTTTTTAAATTCTGCAGATGTAGGTGACTAGGAAGGAAGATCATGCTTGCCAAGGGCTTCAGCTTCACAAGACAAGGCGGTTGTCTGGCCTGTTCCTAGGCCCACATCCTCACCTAATTTTTGGCTTATAGTTAATGAAAGTGAGCTAACGGCCTTGTTGCGGGCTCCTTTTGTAGTCAGTAGACTTAAAACCAGTCTAGCTGGTGTCTGAGATGTCCTGTGGGGAACCACAGAGACACAGAAACAGATGGAGGTACTTACACCAGTCGCCCGCTTACCTTCCTGCAATTTGGTCAGGAGAATTCTGGCTTTAATGCCTGAATAGGACAAAATACACAGCAGTGGAGGTGGCAATGGGAAAATGACACTAATGAGTATCTTGCTACAAACTTGATGCTTACTAAAAGGGCTCATTGACTAGTTCTGTACTCCCCCTTAGAAACAAACAAACAAACAAATGAAAAACACAAAAATAAACCAACAATCTACTGTTTGAGATTTGATATCAGCATGGCAAAGGGCCACTGGGCTGCTACTGAGTTTTTTTCTGGATATGCTTGGATCCTAAACAGACGGTGTTGGAGAAACTTGAGGCTGAGCTGCTGGAAGCCAACCAGAACCAGCAAACACTGAAGCAGAACTTCCTGGAGCTGATGGAGCTCAAACATCTGCTGAAGAAAACCCAGGACTTCTTTGAGGTGAGAGGCCTCTTTGCTCTTCCGGTAGAGACGTGGGAGGTTCCTAAAAATATTGACACTTTCATTTGTTGTGTGTTGCTGTTATTGATTTTTAAGCAAATTACAGTAGTCTTTAACACAAGTCAGAAAGATACTTTTGCAAAAGAATCTCGGTCATTTTGGAGTCTACATCTCTCTGTGATTCAATGCGGCTCAAGAATTTGGTTGCAAGATCTCTCTGAAAATGGGATGTATGTTTTCAGTTGCTAAGATGTATTTTACCTTTTCTTTTTCTTTTTTCTTTTTCCTTCTTTTGCTCTAAATCTCTGTGGAAAGCTGCCTTTAGGTGGAAAAAAGATGTATCAGGAGAAAGATATGAAAAGTTTTTGAAAGGAGAATATTGAGTTGTTTTTGAAACCAATGTTTTCCAGGCAGAAACCAATCTGCAGGATGATGTCTTCAGTGAAGACACATCTGGCCTGCTGGAGCTGAGAAGCACTCCTTCCGCTGCAGCTGCCAAGCTGGGGTGCGTATCGGTGACAGCCCCCAGCTTGACCAGGCTTCCCACGTGCACCACATTGCTATGACACCGATACACTTCCTTGAGCTTCTTAGCACAGGCTGCATGCCAGCCTCTTCAGCATAGCTGGCTAATCAAGGTGAAGGAGTGACGGTCCTCTGAAGTTATCGTCAAAGCTATGGTCAGGATATGGGTCAGTGCAACAAATGGACTCTTACTTCCAGACCAACAATTACAGTGAGCCCTTAGTAGGTATTGACTGAAAATCATTTTCTTATGACTTCTCATATATGGCTTCTGGACTCAAGTGGGCCCTAGCCTGGTCCATAGGGACGGATGTGCAAGAACAGCAAAAAGCCATGGGATTGCTTGCACTGGGCTTTTTCTGCAATAGAAAGCAGCACCGAGGTTGAGAGTCAGGAGAGCAGGAACAGAGCATAACGCTGACAGTCGTTCAGCAGCCAACGTATCAAACAGCTTTCTCTTGCCTTTACATCAGCTAGGTGTGGTTACACTCGCTAATGGTTTTCTCCCAGGCAGGTGTTTGTAGCTGCTCATGCTGGTCTTTATGAGCCCTGCTCAACTCTTGTATGGGCAAAGCATGTGCCTGCAGAAGCCTTGCCTTGGAGAGCTGAGCCCTGGCTGTCACAGACTAGAAAGCAAGAAATTGTAAACCTCATTGTGCTACATGTCCCAGAAGACTTAGGATGGGCTTGTAATTTATCTTTTAACTCTGCTCAGATTCACAGCAGGGGTTATAAATAGGGAAAGGATGATACCTTTCGAGCGTTTACTGTGGCGAGCCTGCAGGGGAAACATCTATCTGAGGTACACCGAAATGGATACACCCTTGGAGGACCCCGTGACGGTGGGTACCGACCTGCTTTTGCTTCTTCCTGCCTCTTGTGCGTGCCTGTGACTTGCAGAAACCGAACCGGTGCCCTGGCCGTGCCGCAGCAGTGGCTGACGTGGCAGATGTGGGTGTCCGGAGGCAGCCTGTAGAAGAAAGGCAGGAGAGTTTGAGGGTGGGAGAAGTTTTCTGTTGACATCGCTTTCCCCTTTTGCCATTATCGAGGTGGTTTCTCTGCCCTGCCCGGTTAAGGTGCATGTGAGCCCTGGCAGGGTGGCTGTCTTATGGGGACCACCAGGGAGGCGGGCTGTGACCACAGAGTGTTGACTCCCCTACATGTCTCCACAGTGAGCCCTGGGGACCTCCTGCCCCTACCCCTCTGCTCCATGTTGATCCTTCCCTCAAAGCCACCATCCTTGCCTGGTTTCTGAAGCAGCATCTAGGGAAAAAGTTGCTCGTGGAAAATTAGGGCTGGGGGAAAAGAGCAAACCACTCAAGAGGTTGCCTAAATAAACCCCACCTTTTCTGCACCTGATTCTTTGCCCTGGGTGCTTTAAATTCTGCTTGAATTGCATTGCAGAGAGAAGAGGTGAAAAAGAACGTGTTCATTATCTTCTATCAAGGAGAGCAGCTTAAACAAAAAATCAAGAAGATTTGTGACGGGTAAGGCAGCCCGTGAGCAGGTTGCAATGATTCTTGCAGAGGTGTTTGCCTGTCAGCATGGGCTGGCCGAGCTTGGAGCTGGAGATTAGATCTCTGTGATCCAGCTGTCAGCAGCACCACCGAGCTCCCTTCTGCTTCTCACTTCTGCTGCTCCTAATCATAAATGATATACATCACCTTGGCGCTTGGAAATTGAAGTTCTAAGTTTTCCAAAGTGACTTAGAGATGGTAGGAGGCTGCAAGGTTTTTAACTTGGGAAATCTTAAAGGGGACTGTTTTGTTTCTTTTTAAGAAATACTCTGTATCCTTCCCCTGAAAATCAGGGGCCCTAGCAGATATTATAGCTTGTGCACTTGGAACATGCTAATCCCCAGACTGCTCTCAAGCCTTTCTGTGTTTCAGCATGAAAAGGTGATGCTGCTGTAGTGTACTTGCCCCATTCCCAAGGCCTTTGTGCAATATCTGTGTAATCAGAGACAGAGCCAAGAAGAGAAATGAAAGCTTCATACAATCTGACTTGTCTCCACCCTGATAAGCATCTTGAAAAGATAATTCGGGTTGAATATTTTGTTACTCTTTCATAATACTGGTGACCAATGGGCTCTGTTGCAGTGTAAATCAGATCTGATGAGGGGATCTGTCTGCTGTCACCGGATCCATCTGAGGCATAACCCATCAGCCAAGCAAGGCCAGCCAAGTGCCTACAGGCAGCAGAAGTTCATGGGGAGGGAGCCAACAATTCCTCTTGCCTAGCATGTGCACTCAGGGCAGGCCTTTCCTTGCCTCCTGGGTTTAATTAGAACATCAGGAAGGGCAGTTCATCCAGCCGGGAGCACTGATTTCAGTCCAAATCAGTCCCATGCTCATCCTCAGCTCACCTAAGGTGGGCATCTCTCCGTGTAAAGCAGCCATAGGGTCATGGAGAGCTGGGGGAAGACTCCCAGGTCTCAGTCACTCCTATCTGATCCTGAACCTCAGAAAAGGAGGGAGTTTTGCCATCACCGCTGTGCAGGATCAACCTGCTGCCAGTTGTCTTTGGCGAGTCTCGTTCTCTTTCTGGATTATAGTTTCCTGCTTATGTCCCACTTCTTTGCTTGCTTTTTAGATGCTGTTCAGTGCCTTTCTCCCCTTTTGTACACATGGGCAATTGCTGGCTGTGAATGCTTCCCATTGGATTTTCCCCTGTGCCGATGGCGTTGCAAGTTACCAGGCCATACATTTGGAGTTAGGGTTGCCCTCAGAGTCCTGAGGGCGCTTAATTTTGGAGGACTCTTTTTTTTCCCTGCAGGATTTTAGATTCCCTGCAGTCAAAATACTTTTTTTCTGGGGTAGAAGAACAGGCAATAAGATGCCTGCCAGCATTTTTGTTGTTGACTGAACCCAGAATCTTCCAAACGGGAGGCATGACCCTTGGCAGTGGGGTGCAGCTGGGAGCTTGCTGGGAGCCCACAGTGCCGGCAGCATAAGAAGATCTTTACAGGGTGGGCCATGACGTGCCAAGTTGTTGTGATGAGGTGGTGATGTGGTGGTAGGCTCACAGAAAGGAACTCACACTAGTTTCTCTCAGCCTTTTGTAGCTGGAAGAAAACATGCCCACGTAAAACAAATTCACAAGATGGCCTTTGCAGTGCTGGCACGCTGGTTTTCATTTATTGCCAGCTAATCAGGCTACACTTGATATCCGTCTTTTTTCTTTCTTCTTTTTTTACTTGCTAGTATGCCAGTATATATGGCTGTTTTGCTGAGTGTCATTTTTTTAGAATGTATTTATCCCATGCCTCTCCTTTTGTGCTCTGTGGGCCATCAGCCATCCCTGGTACACTGGTCAAGACATCTTGGTCTGGCCCATCTTTAAGGCAGGGTTAACTATACCTAAAGCAGATGGCTGTGTCATTCCAGCCCCCTCAGGACATTTCTGCTCAACACTAAGTCGTCATTCATGACAAGTAAATATCTTGCAGAAATCATGGGACTGATATAAGCCAGATTCCTGCAAGGCAGGCTAAGATTTGTTTGCAGAGCAGTGTGCCTCAGGTTACACTTGTAGTCCCTGCTCGACTCTAATTGGTAACATTAGTCTGCCAATTTCACGAGCTTTAAGTCCATGCACAAATTTATTAGTGAAAGGTGTAGGGGAGCAGGGAGGAGGAAAATGTAAGAAATTTTCCTTTCCTCCTTTTCTTGTGGCTGCCTCAGTGCTAATGTGAATACTAAACTGGGTTTATCAATGTAAGGATTCCCTGCTGAATTCTCCTGGAGCTTTCAGAGATGTCTGTGCCATTAGGGCAAAGCTGATATTCGGTATGCAAAATGGCTGTTAAAAGATCAAAGCAACACTGCTGCAATAACGTTATTGGAAACGGAGGAACTGTACAGCATGGAGGAATAAGCTTTCGAGTTCGATTAAAAATCCTTATTAAAGATGAACTAAGAGCTGTGAAAAATAAGAAGATGGAAATAATTAGGTAGGGTGAATAACCTTTGGAAAGGAATACCAGGTGTTGAGTGAGTAAAGATGCGATTCTGGAAAGGGAAGTTTAGCTCAAGAGCACGTGCTGTAATTACACACAGCTCTGGGCTGATCTCTAGGAAACTTCTGCACGTTTTATTCAATTTGCAACTGTCCTCACTTGTGTGTGTGCTGGAACTGATTTTGGAGAGCAGGTGGTGATATATTCTGTGCTCAGACGAAGCCAGAATGTGATGTTAATCTGTACATAGAGCATGCACGTTTTTGTCTCTTAAACAGGGATAGACCCCTGTGACCCTGTACATCTTCTTTTACTTCGTCACACTTGCACAAAGGCAGCCTTTCAGCTACCCTACCTCAGCACAGCTCCGATGCGGGATGGCGGCAGTGTGTTGCACTAGGTGGGCCAAAGATCTGACGCTCCCTCCTGCACCATCTCCCCCTTTGTAAAGAGGCGTGATCTCTTCCTGCAGACCTGCTGGAGCAATGCTGAAGGATGACACTTCTAATGCCCTTGAAGTGCCAGGGCTGGCACAAGTACTAGATATAACTAAACAAACCAAGCAGGAAAAAGAGGGAAAAAAAAAAAAAGAGAGGGATCTCTGCTATTTTAGTTATTGCAGCACCACTAGCATGACTTGTAGCTGTACTAGAGGTGGTCATGTTGCACACTATGGGTAAAGTAGCATGCAACGCCTGCGTGGAAGTAAGACCTTCACTCACGCACAGGGAGCCCACATTAGTCCTTATTACACCACACTACGCTAGCCAGCTGAATCTCCCAAATACAGTCTTGGGGGCAAGCTTACAAAAACATTTACCCTGGTGTGGCCACTTATACACTGATGCTCACGTTTAAAAACACCTGAGAGTGGTATATATCAGGTCAGTGTACAACCTCGCCAATCCTTCCCTTGCTCCCAAGCTGTCTAGCTGCATATACGGACCAGAGGTCAAGAGCCGGCCGTGCGGCCATCCTCCTTTTGTTTTATCCTGGAAATACAGGCGGTCTTTTTCATAGGGTAATTTACTCGTGCAGACGGCGTGCACGAAGGGCGTTTGCTTGCTGTGCAGCAGGCAGCAGCTCGGCTTTGCCTACCCCCAGTGACTGCGGGAGGGTAGTGCACAGACAGTGACACGGTATTTTTCCAGCCTCGGTGCAAGAGGGACATCTGTTGGCTACCCTGTTAACCGGGCTGCCTTTGCTAAGGTTGCTTTACTGTGGCTCCTTGCAGTCCAAGCAACTTCCCTGGACTCTGGCAGGGCATCCCTATTGTGGGCATAAGGGAGGTGCCCGTGTGTTAGTGCTGAGCACTGTATAACATCGTGTACCTTGTGGCTACCGAGACAGGGAGTGTTCTTTTCAGCTAGAATAAGCAAAGGGATCCTTTTTCTCATGCAGAGATGAATCCTTCTGGACATTTCTGGGAGACCAGACACAGCTTTGTTCAGCAGTAGTATGTGAGAAGTACTAGTACCGGCTGAGGGATAAAGTCCAGTTTCCCCGCCTTTGAGCTGAGAAGAGCTCAAAGGAAGAAAAAGTCAATCAAATAAATGGTGCTTCTCACTTCTCTCTTCCTGAGGCTAGGTTTCGTGCCACAGTCTATCCCTGTCCAGAGGCTGCTACCGAGCGCCGAGAAATGCTTGATGGAGTGAACACAAGGATTGAGGATTTAAACACAGTAAGTGGCAATGGCTTTACTGGCATTCAAACCCTGCGAATGGGACCTGCCTGGTTGTTTGTCCTGCCTGAAAACCTGTGGCCCTGGCCAGGCCTCTCCGCTCAGTCACGTCCTGCTGTTGGGGCAGTGGTGTGGCTGCAGTCTCGCAGCAGGCTGCCAGCAGGGCTGAGCCCACAACCTTCTCTTTGGGCCATCTCTTTTGACAAAGTGCCACCACACTCATCATACCACCCTGCCTCACCGCAGAGCCTCTGAGAGATGCTCTGAAAACTGATGCAGAAACTCTTCTAGCAAGAACCGAGCTTCGTGCACAGACTGTAGTACAACTATACTAGGTTCAGAAAGGACTCTACAGATTTTTGTTATATATTTCAATTAGGTTTTCTTTACCAAGGTAACCTATCTGGAGGCTGTTGGCACACAAGCAATGGGAAGCCAAGACTGCTTTTCTAGAAGTACAAGTCTCCAACCTTTTTTATCACAGCATTTAGCACAGGGCTGAAAGTTACCGAGTTCAATTTGCTATGGGTACTGAATAGCTTGTATATGCACGTACCGTATCAGGACTTCATGCCTTTTAGAGGGACTCCTACCTGTGACCTTTGTATTGCCACACAACCAGTGTGTCCTGAGGCAGGCGGGAAAGGACACCTTGTTTGCCTGAGGTGGCCCATCTGGCAGTTAACATCCTGCTGTCACCCCCTCTGTGGATGCCCTTAACAGCCAAGCCTGCTTCTGAACTGACTTTCTCTTGTAACCATCACAGACAGCCAGTCTTCTTCAGCGCTTGTAGACCACACAGGTTATCTTCCTAACACAAGTGTCCCCTGTGCTCATTTATGCAGCTGCACCATGGTGGCCACGAGTTATGTGGGGATCCCACCAAGGCCGTGGGCTGTAGCTCCATAAGCAACTGAGTAAGGAGCCAATCCCACAGCTCAGTAACTCCTGCTGGTCTCCTCTACACTTTCAGAGGCTTGGGGCCACACAGGGAGAGCTGTTTGCAAACACCATCATGCAGCTGGTGTCAAATGCTCCCATGTCCAGACCTGCACACACTGCCCACCCGTACACCTGGCTCATTCATACGAACCACTCCCTTTTCACAACCCTCTCCCACTTGCCTTCCCCCAATAACTGCGGAGTAGACCATACTACTTATGCCTTCCTATCTCGAGCACTGCCTGTGCTGTGCTTACAGGTAATAACCCAAACTGAGTCCCACCGCCAGCGACTGCTGCATGAGGCAGCATCCAAATTGTGGTCCTGGGGGATCAAGGTGAAGAAAATCAAGGCCATCTACCACATCCTGAATTGCTGTAACATCGATGTCACGCAGCAGTGTGTCATTGCAGAGATCTGGTTCCCGGTGGCTGATGCTAGCCGGATAAAAAGAGCTCTCCATCAGGGAATGGTAAGAAGCCAGCACTTCGGGTCCCTGAAGCCCTCAGCCAAACCACATTGCTCATATGTTGAGCATATGTTCAGGCTTCTGCCTGTTACTGTAATGCTGGGCTCCCTTTTCTGGTTTAATTAAAGTTGAGGTTGTTGCATGATCACTCGGCCCTGGGGAGGTTAAGGTCAGCATTAAGTCTTAGCAGGTCTGTGATCAAACCACAAGAGTCAGCAATGCTGGCAGCTTCCCCCAAACAAATCGATAATACAGAAAACGGAAAAATCTGGATATTAGAAAAAGTGTTGAGATGTAACACTCTGGAGTCCAGCATTCATGCTGCTGCCTGTGCATGTCTGGAAAAACGCCTTCATGTTGTGGGACCAGTTCCTCTCTGGTAGCCACCCTGACCGTGTCTATCCTTGTAACCGGGTTTGCAGGAGCGAAGTGGCTCTACCATCACCCCTATCCTGACTGCCATACACACCAGGATGGCACCACCCACCTTCAACAGGACCAACAAGTTCACAGCTGGATTTCAGAACATAGTGGACGCGTATGGTGTGGGCAACTATAGGGAGATGAACCCAGGTGAGAAACACTTGGCTACCTGTGCCAGGCTTGCCAAAGCCACAGTAAAGGCCTTGGAGCTCTGTCACCAGCCTAAAACTGATTGAGAAATCTGAACTGCATTTTCTGCTGACAAAAATTGGTATTGCCTAGGATATAAGCATAGATTTTCTCAGGTACAGAATTTGGCCCTTGGTCTTCAGTGATTGGTTGTGGCAGGAATAATGAATGACACAAAACCAGAATGGGGAACAAATGGTGAGGTAGCAGCTCTAAGGAAAAGACTCAAGCTCACAAGATGAATATAAGGTGAGGTTATCATGCTGAGGCAAAAAAAAACAAAAGCATCCGAGAAAAGTATGGAACAGTTGTAGAGAATGCCAAGGAGACCGCTGAGCATGAACAGAAACTTGGAAATGGGAGTCTGTGCAAACAGATTGGATAAACTCAGGTCGTTTAGGCTTAGAAGACTGAGAAACATGATAGTAACCTTCAAGCACATTTTTCTGTTCCAAAAAAGAGTGCAATTGTCTGCACGATGGCTCTTTTTTTTTTTTTTCCTTCCTTTTTTATGGTGGGATGAAATGAAGGCTAAAACTGCAAGGAAGGTGGAGGTCATACAGTTGGAAAATCTTTCTAGTGGTAAAGCTAGATCTGCACTAGATCTGGTTGCCTGGTGAGTAGGGGAGGGATCAGGGAGGCCTTTAAGGACAGCAGCTGTGAGGAATGGCTTGGTGGGATGGACTGCTTCTCTGCCGAGTTCCTTTTGTTTAGGAGGAGCTGAGCATCTTGTGTTTTCCTTTCTGCAGCTCCTTACACTATTATTACTTTCCCCTTCCTGTTTGCGGTGATGTTTGGGGATTGTGGCCACGGTGCTGTCATGCTGGGCTTTGCACTCTGGATGGTCATTAACGAGAAGAGCCTTCTGGCCCAGAAGAGTACTAATGAGGTGAGTACCAGGGAGCTGGCGCACGCTATCAGCCTAGGAAAAGGCTCATTGTTCCCGTTTGATAAAGGGAGCATCCAGCCTCCCAAAGGCTGAGCAGGGATCCTCTGAAGACGCTTGTGAGGCAGATATTTGGTTACAAGTGCTGCCTTGTCCCCCTGCAGATCTGGAACACCTTCTTCAGCGGGCGCTACCTGATCCTGCTCATGGGCATATTTTCCATGTATACCGGCTTCATCTACAATGACTGCTTCTCCAAATCGTTCAACATCTTCGGCTCTTCCTGGCATATCATCCCCATGTTTAAAAATAACACTTGGAAGTAAGTGGCTAAAAGTGGGAAACAAGTGAAGACACACTAAATGGAGCACGTAGGCTTTAAAGGGAAGTCAGAGTGACTGCATGGGGAGGGAAAGAACACCCCGCTGTGGATGCAGTCGTGAATGAATCAGAGGTTTTGTCTGACACACACAGACAAAGTCACTATTGAAATGGAAATGCGGAGTCCCCGGGAACACGCCTGTTTGTTCAGGCACTGATGTGCATAAAAATCTGCAGGTGTCCAGGACGGATGCATAGAGAATTATCAGTGTGATGGAGGACTGTCATTGTGTAGGACCCACTTCCACACACACACACAAGTGTGCACACAAGCCTGGGATAACAGTTCACAGAAAGGCTGTAGTCAGCGAGAGGTATGGTGTGGTAGTCCTCAGCGCATCTCACATAAATATACTGTAGGCTTATATAGTGAGATTAAGCTGCAAAGGTTGTTTCACTTTCTTGTAGTAAGGATGTGCTTCTGGACAACACGGTGCTGCAGTTGGATCCGGCAGTCCCAGGGGTCTACTCTGGAAATCCTTATCCATTTGGAATAGATCCGGTAATTAAATTAAATTGCTCTAAACTGATTTGTATTTCAGACCTGTTTCTACATATCAGGTACATCAGTAGCTCCCTGCTCTCTCTCCTGAAGCCATGCTCTTCACTTCTTGCTCTTTGCCTGTTCTTTTCACAGTAGTTGTGATGCTTTTCTTTAGCATTCAAAGATATAAATAGTCATCTTTTTTTTTTTTTTAATAGTTTTGCACAGACAGCAGCAAAATGGTAAGCAGGAAGGAACTTTGATTTTGCCAGAGGGTAGTCTCGTGCTGTAGTGTCTGCTCTGTCGCCAGGCTGCTGGACTGAGTTTCTTTAGTTGGGTACTTTACCCATTCCATAGCTACCTCACAAGTTTGAGGGCTGATCCTGATTTCCATGCAGTCTATTCATCATACAAAGTGTGAAGTAAATGCCAGTGTTTTTTAACTGATCCGCAATTGCTTCTCTGTGTCCTATTTCCCTTTTCCTGCTGTTCTCTCTTTATCACATTAAAATACAGTTGTTAACATCAGGCTTTCCTGCTTCAATCGTAATATGAGCCAATTAACCTCTGCTCTGCTGGGTGCGCTCTCATTTCTGTTGGTCACACACAGAAACACGGTCTTCGCCTGGTTTGCAGAGCAATTTACCTTATAATAATTTTTTCACAAACTCAGCTCTAAAGCTGAGCCCAGGACATAGGCAGTGCAGATCAGGAAATCATGTCAGATGCAGCTGAATTTTATGTACATCCCCCCAACTCATCCCTAATTTAGGCTTACCATGGCTAGCCTCTCTTCCACCCTGGCTGCCACTTGCTTGAGAGGCTGGGACCCCTGGGCACGAGGGAGGAACAGCAGAGAGGTAGGCAATAATCTGGTCTCCACGGCCAGTGAGTTGGAAAGAGATTTTTTGTTGTTGTTCAAACTAAAAGTTAGAACATGCTCTGTCCTCGTTACTTCTCTGGTGAACATTGAACAAATTTCTCCAGCAACAGGAGGGATTTTCTCATGTCTTTCTACCTCTGCTGAAGGAGGTGACTCAGCCTAGGGGCAAGGAATGACACCAAAATTATCTAGGCTCTGCTACCAGCCTTGGCTTCAGTTTCTGGAGGACCGCAGCAAAGTCACTACATCATTTTAAATCCCCGTTATTTCCTCTGTAATGTGAGGATAATATATTATGCATTTTAGATGTAAAGGCAGAGTGAAAATGCATTATATCACACTTGGCAGAGTGAAATGTATTATAAAGAACATCTAGATTTCTGTTGCTTGTTATCTTCTTACTAGAAGCAGTAATAGCAAATTGATGGCATCCAAGTAACAACTGCCACAAATCTGTTATTGAGAAAACACCTGAAAATCTTGTTTTTCTGTCTGTCCCTGTTCCTTTTGCCAAAGATCTGGAATGTTGCATCAAACAAGCTGACTTTCCTGAACTCCTACAAGATGAAGATGTCGGTTGTGATAGGAATCGTGCACATGATTTTTGGGGTGATACTCAGTCTCTTCAACCACATGTAAGTGTGTTTCACCAAACCCATTGCTGCAGCACACAAGTTCTCATCTCTAGTGTCCTTCATTCAGAGCCTCATAGCTCAGGCTCATACCTCAGTCTGATGACTTGAATTCCACCCATTCCTCACTGCAAGTAGAAACGCCTTGTACACTGACAGACTCAAACCACTGTTGGTACAGAGTGCTGAGTCCAAAGGCCAGAAGGATGGGCATCGCATTGTAGTTATTCTCTGGGGTAAATTGTCTTTTTCGCTTTCTCTCTTCAACTTGATTTTTCAGAAATATTAAAATACACTAAATTAAAAACACATAGCATCTCCCACTATTGATAACTTCTGTCTTGAAAGACAGATTTCTTTGGTCTAATCCAAAGCACATTGAAACTTTGCACACTGTGCATGCATCTCTTCCTCCTGACTTAGTGGCCCTTTGGTCAGGATCTGTGCGTGCATGTCTATTCCTCTGCCTCCATATTTTGCAACAAAATGTAAGAACTAGAGAGAGAGTGGAGGGGCTGACACCACCATCTTGAGAGACTCTCACAGCAGGAAGGTGTGTAGTGATACACAAGGACAGAAAGCATTTGCAGGTGACAGAGAGGGGGACTGCACCTACAGAATTGATTCTATACCTGGTTCTGACCTTCTGCAGCTTATAATGCTTAACTTTGTGAATCTGCTGTTTTTTGAAAATAGGCTTTTATTTCAATGTATTAATCTTGACGAGATGCTGAGATACTGCTGGGTCAAGTACAAGAACACAAAGAGAATCAGTATGGCAAAGCTTTTGTATTTAAATAATGGTTTTCATTCATAAGAACTGTCAATACAGAGTTCTTTCTTGACTCGTGATAGTTATATGTTTCTTATGTGGTTTTACAAAGACTAAGCAGCGTACAGTATTGTCATACTTGGGTGCAACTTTGTATTAATACCTACTGTATTAAATTGCACATATCTTTTCTTATTCTTTCCAGCTACTTCAAGAAATACATAAACATTATCCTACAGTTCATTCCAGAGATGATCTTTATTGTCTGTCTTTTTGGCTACCTTGTCTTCATGATTATTTTCAAATGGTGCCATTTTGATGTCCACTCATCCCAGAGCGCACCAAGCATTCTCATCCACTTCATCAATATGTTTCTGTTCAATTACAGCGATGCTTCAAATGCTCCATTATATCTGCACCAGGTATGCATCAAGCAGCTTGAATCCACTACAGCTCGCAGTGAAGTGTGAATTTGCAGTGGGTGTGTGGAGGGTGGCATGAATATGGAGAACAGGTTCAGAACCTCAACCACAAGTGCCAGTCACATAAGAGAAGTTTGTTCTTCTGGTATTCTTGTTGGCCTTGTAGATGGGTAGGAGACATGCAGAGGAAATCTCATTCTTAGTGCCATCCTTGCAAGAATGGTGATGCAATTTAAGATACTTTGGGGGAAAAAAAAAGGAAAGAAGAGTGATCAGAGGTTCAAAGCTGTGTATTGCAGAAGTGCTGTCCTGAAGTTTTGCTAGATCCCAGAGGTAAAGCAAGCATCTCCTTTGCTTGATGATCTGTTCCTTATTTCTTCTTTGGAAAACCTGAAAACCATATTTTCAGCTTAAAAAATAGAAGTAGCTTGAGGATTTGTGGCAGCCTTTTGTCAAACGTTTCTTCTTTGGGGAGCTCACTTAAAAAAAAAAAAAAAGCTAAAAAATCTCCATTGAGAGAAAACTTCTTTTGAAGTCACCTCATTTCAATCAGAACAGGGAATTTTTTTCTTACTTGATTTGGTATCAGCAGCATCAATGAAGAATCTGCAAGCAAATACTACCTCCAGTGACACTTAGGCGTTTACCTCTATTCAATTGCACACTTTGGCACTCCACCTTGAGCTCAGTTGTAAGGCTGCTGGTGAGTCAGGGTTAGTAGAAAGACCTGATCTGTTCTAAGTAACTGCATTAAGTCTGCAGGAGAGCTTGGGAAAACACAGTTTTCCCAGCCTTCAAAAAGTCATTGAATAACATTTTGTTTTGTAACAACCCAAAGCCTTTCCAAGATGGTAATTTTCTTGTACATCTACCTTCCATCCCCATTAGTAACTCAGTTTGTGCAATTCCCCTGGGTAGTCTGAATGCAAAGATTGTCTGAAGTCAACCATAAAGTGATCAGGGAGCTGAGCCATCTTTAAAAAAAAATGCAAAAGTTGTAGGATTGTGGGGTTTTGTTTGTTTGTTTTGTTTCATTTTTAAAGTCCAAACATATTTGTTAGGACAGAAACAGGGATGGCACACTGCAACAAGAATACCCTCACACCCTCTATGAGTGTTGCTGGTGGTGGCAACGTGTTCCCAAAGCTAAGTTATGGGAATTTGATTCCCTTCTAGAATTAGAAATGGAGAGCAAATCCTGGATCCTCTGCTTTGCGGGGGAAGACTTGAATGACTTGGCTCTTACAGTAGCGTTTCTACTTTGGTCAGAGAAAGGCAGACTGGTTACCTCACCTAGTGGTTAGGACATTTGCTTGGGCAACTGGAGAGCCAGGTTCAAGTCCGTAACATTGGGTTTTGGCAAATTACACTTCCTAACATGAAAAACTTCCATCTCCAAGTCTCCAACCAACTCCAGCTGGCAGTGCTTTTCAGAGCCTTAAGCAGTATACATAAGCAGTATATATTTATTTTTGTATCTTTACATACAGAGGAGACTCAACCAATATGGGGAGTGTATCTGCTGAATAAAACAAAAACAAAAACATTTTATAGAATCAGGTTTCTTATCATAAATTTAGTTGGCTAAAGGAAGTAAAAGTGACTTTTTGCTCTTCTGGTTGTTGTCTCTTTCAGAAAGAAGTGCAGAGCTTTTTGGTCATATTTGCCCTGATTGCTATTCCCTGGATGCTCCTAATTAAACCTTTCATCCTCCGAGCCAACCACCAGAGAGCACAGCGCATGGTAAGGAAATCAAGCAAGGGGGTTCAGTACAGCAGAGGCAAAGCTGAGGAGACAGACCCCCAAAAGTGTTTGCAGTGATCTGATTCTGCTTTCTTCTAATCTCAGACCACCTCCAGTGATTTCAAACTGTGTTTTAAGGCACATGCACCGAGAGCATGCATAAGGACGTTTGGCTGAGACACCTAAATGGGAAGCGGGAGCTTTTGCTCACAAGGCCATACCCTGTTTGTTGGGAGAGGAGTGACACTAAGCTCTTTGAAATGTAATATCCTAAACCAGAGGAGGTTTAGAGAGACCGAAGGACCAGCAAAGGGAACACAGGGCACAGGCGTCCGGAGGTTCCTGGTCCACAGCCATCACTAACAACTGGTTGGCTGCTCCATAGGAACAGGGCACCTGCGATACCCCTGGCCTCTGAGAGACCAACACTGCTTGTAGAAGAGGCTTGATTTAACAGCTTTCCAGCGATGCTTTCTTGCCTAAGTGATTGCCTTCACATTAACAAAGCCCTCCTTCCCATGGGCCCTCAGGTTCACCCAGCTCTTCAGCACGTAACTGTGGCAGCTGCACTTTCCCAGTTGCTCATTAATTCTCTCCTTTATTACGCTAACAGGACCTTACTTGTCTGTCAGGATTTACTTCTCTTTATAGTGGGAGGTAGTGCCTGGAGTACCTTTTGTAGGGCACAGATGTTTCCATTTGAAGAAAGAGATGCTGGTTGTGCTGTGTGACCTTTTCCAACCCAGTCACTTCTGACCTTAACTGAAAGCCAGGTCCTGGGAGACCTTTGCAGCCCTGCCTCTACGCTGTAATTTCTTATTTTGTCATTCTTCTGGGGTTTCAATGGAAGCTTGACATGGCTGACTCCAGCTTCTGCTTTTATGCTAGCAACATCTGACAGCTTTTCCCCACCTCCTATTCTGCCCCTATATTTCTGTTCCTGATTTTCATATGTTAGCTGTCTGATCACATCTTACATTTACCCAGATTTATGTTTGCAGCAAAGTCTGTTCTCTGAGCTGACATTCAGGTAAAGCAAAGATAAAACAGGTGTGACAAAGATTACTGCTGCAATAGAAAACAATATGTTATCATGAGACTTTGCCCATGAAACCTGTTGGAAGCTATAAAGAATGACAAGGCAGAACCTGACAGAAGCTGTGAAGTCAGTATTTTGTTATGCTGTATAATAGGGCTATTATAGGCATAGAATGTAGGGCTATTCTTATGCTGTGCCATCATTTCTGAGACGAGGCTCAGATCAGGTTGTTCAGGCCTCTAGAAGAGCTCTGTAAAGAATGATTATGGAAAGAAGATGGGTTATCCTGAGGTTTTTGTCAATTCAAAATGAATCAAGAGATCTGAGTTGTATTTCTGCCTGTATCCCAGTAACTTTGTGACCTTCATCAAGTCATCTGATCTTTCAGGCTCCTTTTCCCTATCACCTGATGATAATGTCTTTGATTTACAGCCATATAATTGACACAATCAGCCTTAATGTGCTTCAGTTTTCTCATTTGCTAAAAGTAATGGTTCTTTGCTTGGTGAGTTTAAAGGGTGCATTGTGAGACCAGAAACTAGCTCTAAATTAGTCAGAATCATTGGAAAATGTGCTAGGATGAAAATTTTAAAATTTTTACCAGCTATTCAATAGGACTACTCAATTTTTGAAGTCCATGATGACTGACTGTTGTTAAAATTGTCCTCATGTTCATGATACAGTCCTTCACATATCACCTGTCAAGAGGTTAGTGATGGAGTTCTGTGCCATGATCTGCTTCGTTTTGGTTTCAACCTGTAATGTGACACAAAAGACATATTACTTTTTGTTTCTGAAAGTTTCAATCTCAAGCCAACTCAGGAAACACTGTGGGTGAAAATGAGGCGGATGTCCCAGAGAGCAATCACTTCAAGAAAGCTTCCCAGGGAGACCATAGTGGTGGCCACGGGGGACATGAGGATGATGAAGAAGAGGTAAGAAAATGTGGGCAGAAAGAATTATTCAGGCAGACACAATAGTACAAGAAACAAAGCAAAGCAGAAGGCTTTTGCAGAGTTGCCAGCCCTTCTTTTTAACAAGATACCAAGACATTCTGTTGCAACAGTTTGTGTTTCCAAACAGAGTAAGCTCTGAATTTTAATAGAATAAATTCCTCTAAGTTTTTACATAAGTTATGGCTGGCGAGGATAGGCATTCTTACAAACCTCAACCTTTTACTTCCCTGGGGGGTTGTTTCACTTCCACATTTCACCCAGAGAAGGTCAAGACTTCCCCAAGAGTCAGCAATCTTTCCTTCCTTTAAATTGCAAAGGAGCATTTAAAACTTGGCAGCCTGCAGTGTTGGCTAAGGAGAAAAACCTTCCTTTGGCAGATACTGTCAAGGGCTTCTGCAATATGCAGCAACACAGTGAAAAAGTGGCAAAAATATTTGTAACAGTTTGAAGTACCAATAATATCGAGTGTGTATATGGCTGAGTGAGAAGGGAGTGTTCACAGTCTTAGAAGATATGCTTATTCAGTGATATCTCCCACAAGGCGTATGCCAATGGGCAGATAGTCTGAAACACCCTATTCCACATAAAAGTTTCTGTCTCTATAAGAAACCACAAAGACTGGTAGCAATTAGATTGCCATCTTATTCTACATTTGATATTACGAGACTGGAATATGAGCTGGTTCCTGAACATTTGCTTTTCACTGGAATTGAATTTCTTCAGAGAAGAAAGTATGGATAGACCATAGAGAAATGACACTTTTTAAAGCAGTCTTTTTATCTAGATAATATCTTTTTGTTGCTCAGGACGTAGCAAGAAAAAGAGAGGATTATGGAGAGTCTTTGGTTGAATGTTAAACAGGAAAACCTGAACTAAAAAATAAAAAAATGTGTTTGGTTTTCTGTTGTTTCAGTTCAATTTTGGAGACACGTTTGTCCACCAAGCTATCCATACCATTGAATACTGCCTTGGCTGCATCTCCAACACAGCGTCCTACCTGCGGCTGTGGGCACTGAGCCTAGCCCATGCACGTGAGTGACTGACTACCTGTTTGCTATCTCACCAGCAACTCTATGCTGATCACTGCTTCTGATGGCATTTGATTATCACTTTGGATTTCCCCATTAAATCAAAGTTCTCCTTGTGGATGTTTGCATCTCAGAATGTTTTGCTTCAGATAAATCCAAGTGTTTTGTGGTGGCCTTCTCAGTTTTTAGTGGTGATTCCCAGGAGCTATATGTCAGGGACCTCCTGACTCCACTTCCTAGCCAGGTCCCATTTCCCATGCTACTCTGTAGCTGTCCATCTGGAAGAGTCCTCATGGCATGTGGCAGTGTAGGAGCTGCAGCTCAAGTGACTACTCTAGTCTACAGAGGTAAATGCAGTATGGGAACCATAGCTGCATGAGGCACTTGCTATAGCCTTAGGGTAAGTGGATGAACATCAGAAAGACTTGAAACAGATACTTTTATTTGGCTCAGCAAAACATAAAGAAAAGTTTCAGTTCAAGAACTCCTGAAACTTGTCATTTTCACTAGGATTTTTCCCAGCAACGTTTAGTGTGAACTCATATTTCATGAAAAATGTACAACATTTCAATGTCTTTTGTCTTGATTTAAGGTAAAAACAAATGCTTAAACACTAGAAATTCCCTCAGGCTGGAACTTCAGATTGTCAACTACCCTAATTTTTGTGAAAAGTTTATGAAAATTGCTGTACTGCCTCTGGCTAGGAGTTGTGTATGCCCTGAAGAATTGGGCACACACAAAGAAAAAAGAAAACAGAAGGGAGGGGAGGCACCATGGACTGAGCTGTACTCCTTGGCACAGAAATGAGCGTAGTAGAAGTTGATTGGAAGCTAAAATGCATTAGCTTTACACGGAAGACAGGTATCTAAATAAAATAAAACAAAGCAACTAAAGAGCTTAGCTGATGGTAGGCCTATGTGTTATGTCAGAATTCTGCCTGGAAAACCATCGTATTCCTTTGCAGCCTTGCAAAGTGGCACTGACAGGAGCATTTTTCCTGAGGGCATCAGTTGCAAGGGGATCCCTCACATCTGTAGTGACCTAAAGTAACAGGTCATTTAATTTATAGTCTGGATACGGCCCGAGGACCTCCTTGCAATGACTGATAAAATGGAAAACAAGGCTGGACTGGTGGCTGGAGTATCTGGATGGAGAAGAGCTACGCCAAGTCCTTGCTTTGCCTATGTCACAAGAGCAATTGCTTGGACCTGAATCTATCCTGTGTAACTGAGATAGCTAGGTTAGGAGTGCGGTCTTCTGTTCGCCAGACACGTGAGATATGCCAGTAATGTGAATGTAGATATAAACCTGTGTAAGGAAAAAAAAAATGTCTGCAAGATCTAACAAATATGCAAGCAACCTAAACATTAATACAGCCTGCCTTGAGTGAGACCAACTGGTTGTCTTTCTTTTTCCCACCATAGCTTCTCCATGACACCCTAAGAGAAGTGGTTTGGAGAACAAATGGGAATTATATGTCTCCTGTGGGTCTTAGCTGGCGTCAGTACAGCTTGAAACCTAATCTGCACATGTACTGAATATGTCAATCGATCATGTTCACTGGGATTTAGCAGCAGGCAGTCCGAGAAAGGCTCTGTCGTGCCCAGCTGCCATGTTAAAGAGGTGCAAATTAAGCTGATGACTGTATCATGTCAGGGTAACAACAGACCTGGTAGTGTGCTTGTGCAGACTTGTGATGCAAAGCCAAGCCAAAACAGCACATTTAGCTTCCAGTACAGTGAAAAGGAGCAATGGAAAATAACCTGCATGCACTTCCCTTCCCCTCTCATCATGGGAAAACAGAGTGGCCATACACGATTACGGTCAACAGGGTTGACATTTTATTTTAAGCCAGCTCACCTAACTGGGAAAAATGGGTGAGCTGCCAGACTGACCACTGTGTCCGTCCACAGCTGTTGCTCAGCACTCCTTTCCTGTTATTTCCTTTTGCAGAACTGTCAGAGGTTCTCTGGACCATGGTGATGCACAGTGGACTCAACAACAGCAGCTGGGCAGGCCTCGTCAGCATCTTCATTATCTTTGCAGTGTTTGCAGTGCTGACAGTAGCCATCCTGCTGGTCATGGAGGGTTTGTCAGCCTTTCTGCATGCCTTGCGCCTGCACTGGTAAGTGGCGTGGTCTGTGGGAGCTTTCCTCACGGAACTCCTTGGGAGAAATAGGGCTGCAGAAACAGGGGTGGCCACACCAGCTGTGCAGCACTAGTACCGGTGCAGGTACTAGTGACCAGGACACTGGTCTCCCTCAGCAAAGGCAGGGAGGGAGACTCCTCTGGAAGGGAGGTCAGAGCTCCCTACGCCATCTCTAGGCTGCTCCCTGGAGCAACCTGCCCGTCCTTGTGCACCTATGGGGACTGTGGGACATGTAGCAAATGGCAGCCTGCAGCTCCTCCCCAGCCTGTGCAGAGCCTCCAAGGCCGTCTTGACATTCATGAAAAAGCCTGACGGCACAACCTGGTTGTGTATCCCACCCAGGGTTACCATCGAACAAACCAGCTGGGGACTACCAACTGCAGCAAAATCTCAGCCAGGGGCAAAAAACTTGCTGAAAACCAGGGTCAGTGTTCATGCCATTAGCCTTGGTTGAGCTTCACGCTGTCCAAGCTTTGTGGCAAACCAGTTGCAAGTTAGCTCGTGTCTGTCTTAGCTAGATGTCAGTCCAGGCAAGGACAGAAGTACAGATGCATCCTCAGGCTAACATATAAATCAAGACCAAGGTAACAAATCCCCCCTCAACATCACCAACACTTGGTGACCTCCAAGAGCACCCAATCTGTGGCCTTTTTCACCACGTAAGGTCCCACTGCTAACCGCAAACACTGCCACAGCAAATCGTGGTGGAGTTGCTTGTTATTGTGCAAGGAGGGCAAGTGGTCCGTTAGGCAGCGTTGTGCTGCTCTCAGTGATCCTGGTTATCCAAGTGGTTATCCAGCTCTCAGAGCTGCTAGAAACTGTTCAGCAGGCACAAAAGATTCTGCCAACTGGTCCCATGAGGAGCATGTCCACGCTAACTTATAGAAAGTCAGAACTAATGCATGTCAAGTTGCTCCCCGGGGCTGCCCGTGTCTCTCAGCTGGCTCCCAGAGGAGACCATTCCCAGGTTGGAGGCCACTGGCTCTCACAACCTCCCTTTTCCAATGGGTGCTACGGTTTGGCCTCTCACCTCGATGTAGGTCCTGTCCACTCCAGGCTGCGCTGACATCCCTCTCTGCTCCCTCCTCAGGGTGGAGTTCCAGAACAAGTTCTACGTGGGAGCTGGGTACAAATTTTCTCCATTCTCCTTCAAACACATCATAGATGGCACCATGGAAGAGTAAAGCCAGTATATTGCTTCTTCACTCCTTGAACCTGGCTCTGCTTTCTTGCAGCCGGTCACCCACAGGGTGGGGTATTTATGATGAAACTGAATGGAACATAGCCTTTGAAAGATCAACTGCACATGGAAATGTCCTAGCTGCAATCCCTCATATTGTACCAGCTGAGAGTGATAACAGATATTATATTGGCTGGGCTGGCTGGACCCTGGGCTGCATAGCTCCACTAATTTCTTCACCAACTACCTGATTCTCAGCATTTGATCAGGTCAGCTGCCTACAGCTTGCTTAAAAAGAAGAGATGCATCTTTTGGAATTAAATTGGTTATTAATAATCAACTTACATGTGTTTTGCTCTATTTACTGCCTTGTCTTGGTGGCTTATTTCTTTCCAAGGAAAATATGTTTTGGTTGTTGTTTCAAGCTGTGGTTGATCATGCGACAATGATTAAGTCTCTTATAAGATTGCAGCCCTTCATTGCGCACACAATGCAAAACAGCTCAAAGACAGATCGTATTGCAGGCTTACAATTTTCTACATGCTTTACTACAACAACCCTGCTATTATCTGATTTGCTTCAGGGCTTAACAGTGCAGGATTATAGACGTTTACACACGTCATCACTTAACAGAAGTGTTGGTTTTGAGATGTGCAAACAAAAGAGTGCACCACTTTCGACATTGGAAGCCAATTTATTTCTCTCTATGGACTTGTTTCTTACTGGAGATATAAGATGACTCCTCCTGTGCTGTATTTTTCAAGATAGGTTGTTAAAACAGACTGTGTAGAAATGTTAATACCTAATGAACAGAAAAAAGAGAGAAATCAGAGTTGAAATGAATTCACAATGTTGATATACTGTGATCTTTCCTAAATATTCATGAATTGCCAATTTTTTCAAATTGAATAACATTAATCAAGACAGACTATTTTTTCAACCACAGAGGATGTAAAATCTCAACATAGCACGCTAATGGATTTGGAGGTGAGAGTGCTTCCTTCCACAGGGTGTAACCAAGCAAGCCCTTTTCAAACCTCACATCCTTGATATCCAGCTCCACCAAAGAAACCTGCCTGTTGACTGTTCCCAGCAGGATATGCAGCGGAGCAGTTACCATGGGTCATGAGACATGCAGTAGTCAGCCTTGAGAGCCACTTTCCAGCTATGGTGACTGGGAAGAAAACATCCCCAGGCAAAGCAGTTGCTCCTCTTTTTCCCTTGTGGTGCCAAGAAGCCATACTGACACTGGGCACTGGTCACCAACAGAGTTAGGAGCCTTTTTCATTTTAACTACAGCTTGGGTTTGAAGCTGCAGCTGGAGCTGAGAGGAGGGTGGGTGTAGGAGTGTGTCCATGACCATGTGTGGTCTTGTGCTTCTGGTTCTTCAGGAATGGGTAACATATTGCACATGTCCCTCCAGCTGGTCTCACAGTTGCTCACTGTATGGACATCACCTTTCTTTCTTCACTCCAACCTAATTTGTTTATTCCCCTTCTGTAGAGGTTTGGGAGAAATGCTGTCTCAAAGCAAGAAAGGCCAAGCTAGTTTGATGCATTACCAAACACAGAGAAAATAATTTGCTTTATGAAGCTTTATGAAGGGTGGATTTGCTGCACAAACACATTTTATCTTTATTGAACCTTTCCACATGATTGCAGTGTAACTGAGAAGGCGATTACCTGAAACAGAATAGCCATTCCTCTTAGAGCTTCTTGGTGTTTTGCTTTTTGTCTGAGGTTTACATTTTAAGCAAGAAAAACTAGTTATCCTGTGAATACTGCAGGTGATAAGATTGTCTGTTGTTTACTGTACCGAACAGTGATTCAAACCTTTGGCTTAATTCTGTAATCTGCTCTCGTTCTGTGTGCAACTGAGTAATGCAGCAGAGCCTGCGGCTCGCTTGTGCATTCATGGTATGGGGCATGGCACTTCCACACTCCCCAAGAAGACTAAGCCAACTTGCAATCAGGGAGCATTCAGATGAAATATTGCTGAGACAGGGCTGAGGAGAGCTCTGGCTTCCATTTGGGTTGTTTTTAAAACATTAAAAAACAGAAGAAAAAAAAAAAGAATAACAAAAATGTTCCAGATTGCCTTGTTTTTAAAAGCTTTTCCTGCAGAAGATGAGGGGTATTTTGGAGCAGAGCAGTGACTGCCATTCCCCAGCACAGCTGCTAAGCTAAATGAGACTAGGTTTTCTAGCTGGTGCTGTGAAAGTGGTCACCAGATGCAGTCAGATCCAGAAGAGATCACTGTTACAGACTAGTGGACCTTGGTACAACAGCTTGTTGTCTTTATCTGGACTTTACCCATTGCTGGAGGAGGTATGACTTCCAGTTACATCACCTGGAACTTTTTAACCTAGGGAGGAATGGTGGTTGCCTCTGGATCCAAAGATCGTCCCATTGCTAAGAAGATATTTGTTTCTGAGAGCTGGTGACATGAGTTACGTCATTTTGTAGAAAGTTTATATATATATATATATATTAAAAAAAAAACAAAAACAAAAAAACAACCCAGTGAATGACCATGTAGGAGGGAAAAGTGGTAACGAAGTCAATCAAACTAGTTTCAGTCACTCCCACCCATTCTTTTCTGGATTGTCTATTCCTTCTCACAAGACCCAGAGCTGTGTGTGGCCAGGCCATCCTCCCAGGATGATTGGTGACATGGAGGATGAGGATAGCCAGGTACTGAGCTCTCATCTGGTCTCTTGGATCCTCTGGATTGGTGATGATGGACTGCTTTTTGAACAGAGCTTTTATAATCTTCAGGAGTCAACAGTTTCTTGAAGCTCTGCCTCTGGCTCTTGCAGCAAACAGCACTTTACTGGGTCTTTACCTGTGTGATGGCTCTCTGTCATGTCCTTGGCCAGAAGTGGAGGACTTTCTTCTCACCTTCACTCTCTTGTTTCAGCTGGAGCTTTCACATATGCAGACATTTCCATTCATGCTTCACTATGACCAGTGTCTGCATTTCTATTGCAAATAACTAAAATATCGTGAGGTGGCTGAAAAAAGTAATAGACAGTATGCCTTTGTCCAATCCCAAACACCTGAGCCTGAAAGCACGTCCCTGCAGCTGAGTATTTCACTGGTATTCTGGCCATTTTTTTCCCCTCTGCATTGGGAAGCTGGAATGCCAAAACTTCAGTATCCTTCTGTGACTGCACGCACAGTGTCTGAGTTTTTGCAACGAAAACATAATGCTATGGATCCGGCAGCCTGGATCAGGCATCTAGTTTAGCAGTTGCCAATAATGCCTGTGGCTGAATATCAGATATTATTAAAAGGAAGATGTAAAATAGGGCTGTGAAATAGCTTATGTTGGCTGACAGCAAATGCTTTCCTGATGCTTGAAAGTGTGAAACTCGGCATGAGAGTTACATGCTTTGATAAAACTACTACAGCTTTGCTGCCAGCTTGGTGTACATATTTCAAAAGAGAAGGCTTTGGAGAACTCTCATGGAAGTGAGACAAAAAAACACCCCAGCATCTCCACTGGGAGAAAATAAAGCTAAAGCCAACACACAAGTAGTAAAGGTCAGCATGTACACTCCTGGTCAAGAGCACTTATCTATCATAGCTCAGATTTACTGGCCAGCACAACCTGCAGCGCTGAGATTTGCTGTGTGGCAAGGTCAGCATCACTGCGAGCCACAGATGCTTACTGCAGTTGCGTACTTGGTCAGGAAATTTAAAGAGATGAAGCAGATGGACAGGCTCTGTTCTCTTTGTGGCGATGGCACCTGTGCTGGCTTCAGCTGGCCTGGAGGAGCTGGTGGCTGTGGCACCTGGGCACTGCTCATGGCAT
Organism: Chauna torquata; assembly: GCA_013399475.1. NCBI lineage: Eukaryota > Metazoa > Chordata > Aves > Anseriformes > Anhimidae > Chauna > Chauna torquata. The sequence continues at coordinate 103,726 of VXAL01015729.1, forward strand.
TGCACGGGGCAGCAAAACCCCTCTACCTGGGTGCTGGCACCATGGGACCTGCCCTCTGAAACCTATCAGCTAAAATCTCTCCAATGTCATGATAGGGTTGTCTCGCTAGTGCCCACCCGCCATCTCCCCAGGTTCATCTCCACCAGAAGGGGTGGGTGAGCACCATTACCCACAGAGTGCAGCTACTGCGCAGGCACCTACCTGTAGCTGCAAGGGATCCAGCACAGGTCAGTGCCGGGGCACCCCGCCTGTGCCACCTACTTCTGGGGGTGGAGGTGGGTGGGGAGAGACCCGCCTGTGCCCAGCGAGGAGGAAACCTGATTCCCAGGAGCTGGATCCCAAACCCACAGCACCACCAACACTGTGAAAAGAAAACAGCAGAAGGGAAAGAAACTGCCATACGGGAGGAAAGGTCTGCTCCTCTGTGCCTGGGACATTTCAGAGGTAAGGAAACTTCACTCAAAAAAAAAAAAAAAAAAATCTAATTGAGTCTTGGCTTAGGAGTGGGGGTTTCTGACCATTTGTGCATCATGTCATCCTGCTGCAGGGTCCCAGCAGCAGTTTCACTGCACTCTTGGTTGCTCCCTTCAGATGGAGGATCACTATTTTCCCTGCCAGTAACAGCTTTGGCACTGCTGTTCTTTTGGCTCGTGTAATTGTCATTTAGAATTTTCAGTGTGATTTACAAATAGCAGGAAACTCTTCCTTGTGACTCCCCAAAGAGATGTGATAGACATGAGCTGCTCCATCAGAGCAAACAGGGCTGCAAGTGTTTGGGATGAGCAAACCATGCACTCTGTAGGAACCCTCAGGAGATTTACTGAAGTGTTTTACCTAAATCTGTCTTCTGAAGATAAATGCTAGTGCAGAGCATATGGTGCCATGGACTTACCTGAACAGTGGCTTCTTACCAGCTTATGGATGAGTGAATTTTGCTCTGGCTGCCCCAATACCCTGGCCACAGGAGGGATGCAGATGCCTGGATGGATTTCTGGTGTTACCTGAGATGCTAGAACAGGTATCCCACTTGCTCACCTGCGGCTGTTTGAGATTTGTGTGGGTGTCCCATAGGTGCCATCTGCCATTCTGACACCTCTGGGAGTATCTTGGCCACCACAGGGTGTCAGAAGCAACTCTGCACCCTTCTGATTGAGTACCTGAACCTCACTGCTGGGTCCTTCTTATGGTTTTGGCTGGGATAGAGTTAAATTCTCTTCTTAGAGGCTTACACAATGCTGTGTTTTGGATTTTTGATTAAGATAATGGTGATGTTGTCAGTTGCTGCAGGGCAGTGCTTACACAGAGCCAAGCACTTTTCAGCTTCTCATGCTGCCCTGCCAGCGAGGAGGCTGGGGGTGCACAAGGAGCTGGGAGGGGACACAGCCAGGACAGCTGACCCAGACTGAGCTAAGGGATATTCCATACCATATCACGTCATGCTGAACAATAAAACTGGGGTGGCTGGCCAGGGCAAAGCGGGGGGCCGCTGCTCGGGAACAGGCTGGGCATCGGTCAGCGGGTTGTGAGCACTTGCATTGTGCATTGCATTGTGTACGCTTGCTTTGTATATTCTTTTATTAATATCATTATTATCATTATCATTATTTTCCCTTTCTTTTCTGTCCTATTAAACTGTCTTTATCTCAACCCACACTCTTTTACTTTTTTTTAACGCTTCTCTCCCTCATCCCACTGGGTCGGGGGGGAGAGTGAGCGAACGGCTGTGCGGTGCTTACTGCCTGCCGGTTAAACCACAACAGTCCCGCACAGCAACGCAGGGTTCACCGTTTCCTCCCCAGTTTTGGAACAGCCTCAGTGCTTCCCAGCATGGTGGCATATAGCCCAGAGCTCCAGCGCCTCTCAGCAAAAACCACCTGAGGAAACTGGCTTCAGGCTTCCATGCTGCCATGGCCAGTGGGCAGAGATCACCCAGCACATGCTGGGGTGGACCAGGGACCAGGGCTTGTCTGTTGTCCTGGGCATGCCCCAGCCTGGCTTGCCACCACCCTGCGCTGTGCCTGCTGTGGGCTTCAGAGGAGAGCAGCTGTTGAACCAGACATGACCATGATGTGGAGACTTAGGGTAGGCTGTGTTTGAAGGTCATATCCTAATCATAAAAGACAAGAGAAGGAGAAAAGCAGGCTCCCAGGTTTCATTATTGCAAAGCCCTTCATAATTCAGCCACGCAGTAAAGTGTTATGTCTTCTCATGGATTCTTCCAAACATCCTGTTTGGCTGCTGTTGAGCCGGTTCCACCTGGAAGTGGTGCGTAGATGGCGGCCAACGTGATCAGCTGGTGGCACTGGTGCTGCTGGCAGCTCCCGCTGCCTCCGAGGGTGCTGCTGAGAGACAGTAATAAGCAACATCCTAAGTATCCTCTGGGATGCTGGACTGCAATGATCGGTAACAGCAAGGTCAGTGTGTGTGACCCAACCAACTAATCTGCTATTAGCCCTTAATGACCTCCCTATAATCGCACCTCAGTACAATGCCTGTAACGCACCCAGCCTGGGAGTACTGTAACTCTGTGCTTTCCGTGCTCGTGCTGCCCTCTATCTCAGCTGAGGTTTTATATCTTTTGTTAGATGCTCTCAGTCATCAGGTAAGTCCCTCACCCTGCTGCAGCCCCCGGGCCACTGCTGGGTGGCAGTGAACGCTTCCTCAGCCAAGTCTGGCACCTCTGGGTGGAAGTCATCAAAGGACAGATTGCTGTTAAACTGAAGATGGGTTGAGCCCCCCTGCCAATGCCTGAGCATGCACTCAGCAGGAAAGCCTTTGGGTTAAAGCTTGCGGTGTGCTTAATCCCTGCCATGGGATTAAGATGAGCTTTTCTTACCAGGAAAAGCAGTCACGATCAGGCCTAGGGGTCTAACCTTAGAAACCAGAACCACTGGGGGGAGAAGCCAGCTGTCCCCTCTTGCAATCCAGAACTCGTGGCTGTTTCTTGCTGACATAAGAGGACGGGGATCAACACACTGGGGGTGAGGCAGAGGACCACGTGTCCGGCGAGAAGCGCTGCGCTGGCAGGGTTGGGCTGGGTGAGGAGGAGCTAGGTGCTTGCTGCTTGCCAGACATGCCATCTTGGGGAAGCCAGGGCTAGGGGAGCAGGCTGGGCAGCCCCACTCCTCTGCATTGCTGTTTCTACGCACTGGCTCTGCTTCCTGCTCTCGCGTGCTCTCGTAAACCTCAGCAACTACAGGCTGCAGCACCTCTACCTCTTGCAGGGCCGCAGCTCCTAAGGGGCAGCCATTTCTGCCTTTGACAGGGGCAACCTACTGCTGGTCACTGTCAGTTGTTGGCTCTTGGAGAAGATGCGGCATCGTTTGGCTGCCTCTGCATGTCCAGGCTTGGGAAGCTGTCACACACGCTCTGGCATCTTCCCTCAGTCTCTGGACTTTCCATGAGAACAGCCAGTGCAATGTGATGACTGATCTGTAAGCTCAACTAAACTTCCTTGTGATGTTTCTATGGTTTCTTTCTTTTTTTTTTTTTTTACAAGTATCACTGTGGGAAGGGTCATTTCTTACTAGCTGCCTGAAACAAATCTGTGTTTGAACATATCCAAACGCTTCCACTCCAGCACAGGAAGTTGCTTTGCTAGCTGATACCTAAGGTGGCTTTGTGACCACCCAGAGGTTTCACAGATAAATCCCATCCTTCTCTGGCAGTGACCGTGGACCCCAGCAAGAGCTGAGATGGCCACTGCACCAAAAGAGGCATCAAATACTATTGCCTTGGAGGAAATCCACATGGAGGGACAAGAACCCCCAAAAGGTGAGCTCGTGTTGGCAGGACTAGAAATTTTGGTCCTCATGTAACAGGGTAGAGGCAGGGTTCTGGAACTCCCGTTGCCTAAAACCTCTGCACATGCAGCTACAGGCATCAGCATCATACTGTTCCTCTCCCACCACAGCTGCCAGGCTGGTGGCTGATACCAGCAGTGGTGGAAGAGCTGCCTGGTTTGGTTTCTCTCAGCCCACTGATTTGTGTAAGCAATTTATTCCACCAGTAATTCAAGGATCCTTTCATTTTGGATAATTTAATTTTGAAAAAAAAAAATGTATTCTATCTCATAAGCATTTTAAAGTAAAAACTCTGGTAAAGAAGCACCAAAACAGAAAGTTCTGCATTTGCAAAAAGAAAGAAAGAAAGAAAGAAAGAAAGAAAGAAAGAAAGAAAGAAAGAAAGAAAATGAAAAAAGAAAAAGAATTTTCTTCTGAAATTCTGTTCTATTTCAGGGTTTGACCCAACTAAGTGGGGAGATAAATGTCCTGACAGAACAATTTACACAGCTCTGACTTTACCTAAATAAGAGCTTAAAAGTATACATACACTGAAAGCTTTCTGCCAGATTTGTTTATAAAGCCGTCCCAGCCCTTGTCTTGAGCTGCTTGGTTTGCTCCTGAAATGGGGGAATGAAGTCAGGAATAAAGCTTTAGGAGACAACATCAAGCCCAGAGCACCCGGTGACTCTTGTGGGGCTGGGGGGGCTGGGATAGACCCCAGCCCTGGCTCACACCACCCACAACAGGGCAGGTTAGATGTTTGCAGCCTTTCTCCTGGCACAGTCCCATGGTAGCACATCAAGCATTCGTATTTCATAAAAACCTGAGGAGGTACAACTTGACCACTGTTATTGTTTGTTTGTTTGTTTTTTGTTTGTTTTGGTTTTGGTTTGGTTTTTTGTTTGTTTGTTTTGTGTGTCTCTTTCTTTCCTGTTGGTGTTCAGGACAGAAGACGTTTACAGTGGAAGAAGCTGTGGAAACCATTGGGTTTGGGAGGTTCCACATTGCACTTTTCCTAATCATGGGAAGCACTGGGGTATGTGTCTGCAGCCAGCTGCACTGGACTGAAAAAAAATCTCTCCTTGTTTTCTTTATTACTGTGCGATAACAACTTCAAGCACCATGCACACTTACTGCAGCCCATTTTTTTCACACATACCTTTTCAAGCAAGATTTCTGCTTTTGTCATCTTTGGCCAAAATCAACGTTAGCCAAAACTGCCATTGGACCTATTTCAAGGCAAAGCTGAATAGGTTGCCCCAGGGCATCCTGGCCTGGCCCTTGCCCTGGAGCACCATCCTACCTCCTGAGGGTTAGGTTCAGCCTCCCGACTGCATTTTTCATGCCATCCCCAGGGCACCTAAACCCTGTGCAGTCTGGCACGGGAGGGCTACCCTCCTCTCATCCTTGGCTACCTGGAAAACTTCCTAACTAACTGCCAGGGTCCTAGGTTAACAGCATGTCTGGTTTGGGAACTGGGGTCAGGATGGGGTGAAGGTGTGATGGGGACATATCCATGTGGATCACCACAGCTGAGGTGGGAAGGCCTGTAGCTATGAGTGAATGATGGGCTTATTTCTCAACTAACGATAGCTGCCAGGAGCAAACAACCAACAGAGCAATTATTATTTATATGTATATATACATATATGTATATATACACATACGTATAAAAGTTTTAAGAGGTTGTCTGTGTTAGATGCCCAAATTCACAGCCAGGCATTTAAAAAAGCAGCTTGGTTTCTGGAGGCAGCTGAAGACCTCCCACCAGCACAGCTGAGTGAGAGTCTCTTCAGCAAGGGATGAGTCTTTCCAGCCTTTCTCGATAAATGCTGCACCCAGACATTCACTTTCTAGGTGCAGCTTTCTCCCATTCTCTCCTCTCCCCATTCCCAAGCACACACATCTTCCAGACCAGGCACAGGGCTCAGACCACTGTGGAGGCAAGGTGGCTTCACAGGGCCTGTTGCAACATGGTGGGACTGCCATGGCTGCAGGCTGGGTGGGGCTAAGGGCCTTTACTCCATGGGCTCCTCGCAGCTTCCCTTCTTGCTAATGTGCATGCTTCTTCCAAAGGTGGCTGAAGCCATGGAGATCATGCTAATAGCTGTTGTGTCCCCTCTCATCCGATGTGAGTGGCAGCTTCAAGACTGGCAGGTGGCTCTAGTGACCACGGTGAGTGACTTATGCTCCTCCCATGCAAGTCATCCACCACAAGAGTATTGTCTGCAGCACCACCATGGGCTTCATAATGTACATTTCCCAATAGACCAAATAAATTCCAAGGCTTCCTCTCAGGGACAGGAACAGTACCACAGATTTAGAAATCCAGAAAGCAAGCTGATGAGAGCACTAATCCAGAAGCGTAGTGCCAAAACAAGCCCTCACTTCCTAACTCTGTGGAAATTCTTGCCACCCTTCCCTTTGAGGACTGACCCTATGCATGGCTCCAGCACTGCAGTTTATCTTCCTGCTTAGAAAGCATTTAGCTCACCCCAGTTTGAAGAGCAGAGCTGTCTGGTGCTACTGGGAATGAGCACCCCACAGCTATCTTCCAATTCCCCGTAGATGGTGTTTTTTGGCTACATGGTCTTCAGCATCGTACTCGGGCTCCTGGCCGACAGGTATGGCCGCTGGAAGGTGAGTGGGCGCTGGGGCTCCGCACGCTCTTCCCAAGCCCTGTGACGAGCCACGCAGGGCCTGCCACCACTTGTCCCCTCTGTCCCTTTGTTGTGCAGTGTCCCAGAGGAACTGCTGCGGTGAGGGTCCGAGGGTTTGGTGCATGGGGCTCAAAACCCTTCCGATCCACTCGAGCCTTTCCCAAGGCTACTAGAAGGCTGGAAGCTGCTCCTCCCATGGAGGAAAGCCAGACTCCATGAAAGCAGGCATCATGGTGCCTATCCTTGGCCCTCTCCTTGCCCCTTGAGCTCGGAGCCAGCTGGCCTCTCTCAGCTTTTACCCTGGCCCCAGAAAACTTTCCAAATATTTGTCGTGCTGTCCCAAACAGAGAGAGCCCTATGACCCTAATTTTGCCCCTTGCAGATTCTGCTGCTCTCCTTCCTCTGGGGAGCCTATTTCTCACTGCTGACCTCGTTTGCCCCATCCTACATCTGGTTTGTCTTCCTGAGGACCATGGTAGGAGGCGGCGTGTCAGGCCACGCACAAGGGTAAGGCCTTGCTTCGTGCCTTCTGGCAAGGACAAGGACGAGTCAGGCTTCAGAGGGAGGTTAGCAGAGTCCTCCTCACATGGTGCTGGTGGGAACTGCTGACGACCAGGAGGGAGGAGGACAGGGCACAGAGGTGGAGGGGAGGAGGGAAAGGCCCGAGTTTTTGCAATGTGTTATTTTCTTTGATGATAAAGGGGAAATGTAATGAAAGCAAACGATGCTAAATGACCCGCAGCCAAAGGAGAAGGGATGGGCAGGCAGCACTTGGTGCTAGGTGCCCAGTGGTTACCCTAGAGCATCCTTATGCCAGGCTCTGTTTGTGAAAAAGCAAGAGCATGGCTCTGCTTTCCTTCCTCCAAGGAGGCAACCGGGGGCCCGGAGAGGCTGTGTTCCCAGGTTTAAAGCAAGAAAGGTCCTGCAGCTCATTTTGGCTGACCTTGGCACAGCGCCCAGTGTCTTGTGCACTGAGCCTGATAAGCTGAGGCTGCGCGGTGACCTGGAGGAAACAGCCAGGAAGGGCCTCCAGGGGGGCTGGGAGTGCAGAGGAGAGCAAATTCCCACATTGTCTTAAAGCAAAATGCTGTTCTGTAATTTCACTGAATCCCTGTCCATCTACCTAAATTGCAGTTCCCAAGGACTCCTCAGCCCTGGGACAAGAGAGGGCAGCTGGTTTGCATTAAGCCAATGACAGAGGGATTATTAAGCACATATATTATAAAAACAATTAGACAGGTAACAGATGAGCAAAGGCTGCTTTCTTGTAAAAAAGTCACAACAATTCTGCTTAGAGTAGCAAATTCTTCTTGAACTGATGTAAAGCCTTCCTACTTCAAGTTTTTGTGCTGTCGGGGCAGAAACAGGGAGATGCTAGGGGGAAGGAGAATTTCACAGCATTAACAGCCACTTCACTAAGAGCCTGGCAAAATAAGTGATTTCCTTTGACTCTGTCAGGGAAACAAATGCAACATTTCAGCATCTTTCATGGTTCCTTGAAGCCTGAGTTGAAATGTGGGGCAGGCGAGAGGCTGTCCCATGCAAGAGTCTGTGGGGGCTGCGGGAGGTGAGACACTGCTGTTCCTATAGCGAACCTCCTGCAGCCTTTCCCTCACCTCCCTTTGAGTCTCCATGAAGATTGGTTTGAATGCATGATTTTTCCAGACCCGCTGCCCACGCAGGACAGCCCAAAACAGATTGCACTGACCCCAGAGCCCTTTGCCAAAGCAAAGAACGGGAGGCTTGTGCTGCCAGAGGGAGGAGGCACCACGCGCCCAGGTCGTGCCTCTGCCGACCTCCTGGGCCTGCCTCCCGCCTCTAAAACACCTCAACAGCTGAGATGATAGAAAGAGCCAACGTGGGTCTCTCCCCCTTTTCTCTCTTTCCAGCCAAAGAAGCACAATTCACACCTATGAGCTTGAAAGATGCCAGTGCCAAGTTCACCCCTGTTCAACCATTTGATAAAAAATGGAACAGGTCCCCCCCCTTTATTTGATGAAAAAGACAATTCACTGAGAATTGTCCACTTCTACAAACACACACTGTGCCTGACACCTCAATCAGCACACAGGGCCGTCCCGCAGGTTTCCTGGTGCACAGACTGGCTACGTACACCTGCCCGTACCCTACAGGTTTGGCCTGGAGGGGGTTTATGCCGGGCACCCCCCTGCACGTAACCTGGTGCCTGCCTGAGCGAGGAGGGCACGTTGAGTGGGGACCCCCCTGGAAGCTCAGCGGTGGAAGGGGGGTGGTCCCTCTGTCTGCAGGTAGCCACACTGAATGCTGGCTGAGCTGAACTGCTACTTGATTAGTGCAGAAATTTTCATTTTCTGTGTCTTTCTGCCTAATTTCCCCTTTTCACTAGGCTTATCATAAAAACGGAATTTTTGCCTACCAAATACCGAGGATACATGCTGCCCTTATCTCAGGTAAGAGTGAGCATGTTACTGTTTCTTCTCATCCACAGTCCCAGGAGATTTTCCTGCTGCTGTTTGAAAACCAGGTCTCCAACAAGCCAGCCTTTGTCCCAGAGTATCTGTACTCGTCTTGAGCCAAGCGAGTGCCTTCTGCCTCCTGTGCCCCAGGGCATGTGCTGTGCATTATTAAGGATTCACACTGACAGCTGCGTGCAGAAGAGAAGCAATTTCTTCTCAAATAATTGAATGCTCCTAACATTGCGGGGAGGCTTTGAATGATGACTGACATCCAGCTTTTTGGTTACCTTGTTGATAACTGTGTTGCCTGCTCTAATGGGTTCGGCTCCGGCGGGCTGTCCCTCAGGAGCTCAGTGGGTGTGCACAGGTTTTCTCCACTGGGAAGTGGGATGCAGTGGTCAATGTGGGGCTAGGTGGGGCAGAGGATGCTCATGGTTTCACCTGTGCTCATCCAACCTTTCTTTGGAGTGTGTCTGGGCTCTGTCTGGGGTTTATGGTAACCAAAAAGCTCCTGCAGACCTAAGCCAAAAGCGAGGTGGGCTGAGGACAGGTGTCTGCGGTCAGGGCAGCTCAACATCTCCTGCTGGCATGTGTTGGGGGTCTTACGTTATGTAAATACAAGCCTTTGAGTCTGAACCACAGTGGTAACATGATTAATGAGGTGACTCCCAGATGAGGTCCTGGGCTGGGCCTCTCACTGCAGGGCTAGCATAGTTAGTCCCAAGTTAGGCCTGAGACGTGCTGGAAGGGATGTGACCGCCTGCCGGACAAAAACCACAGCGAGCATGAGTGGTGTTATTCCTTGCTCAGATTTCTGCAATGAGCACTTTATGCATGTGCAAATGATTTGTGAAGGCCTTGCTGAACCCATGAAATCATCTGGCTGCTGAAACAAAAGTGTTGGTATACAGTCTTGGTGGCAGGGGTAATTTGCTTTTCATTAGCGTCTGTTTGATTCCTGGGCTTCATTACCAAAGTGTCATCAGAAACATAGAGATTTATTAAAAGGAACAATCTTGCACTTCTCCCCAGAAATGTGTTACTTCTGCCCACAGATTACTCATGAACTTGCTGTGGCTTTTGCAGGTTTGTTTGTGATTTGTACTGCTGGAACTCCTTTGTGTTGTCTCCCTGAAAGGGACGCTTCTCCTGATGGCAACAAGTGAACTGCGAGAAGGAAAGTACTTGCAGATTTGGGGCCAGATTCTCCATTGGTATAACCTGGCATTGGGTCCACTGGAGACCCACCAACTTTCAGCAGCAGAAATCTGGCCCCTTTTTGCCTTTGGTGCTTGTAAATCTGCTGCTTCCCTGCAGAGATTCAGACAAGAGAAAAACTCAGTCATGAGCGTTAGCAGAGAAGCAACTGGAAGGACAAAAGAGACTTTAAGTACAATGGCAGCTACAGCAAGTTACCCGTTTTCATCCAGAGCTGATTTCTTTCCCTCTTTCCTTCAGCCCAAACTCAGCTTCGCAGACAGCCGCAGGATGGCTCAGTTTGAACTGCAGCTCTCCCCAGCACAGATCCCCACCTACCCAGGGAATGATACCAGAAGGGATGAAAATAAGCAAATCGTTGCCATGTGCTCATGTCTTTTAACCCCTTCTTTTCCCTTGGAAAGGTGTTCTGGTTGGCAGGATCCTTGTTAATCATTGGCCTGGCATCAGTGGTGAACCCAACTATCGGCTGGCGGTGGCTGATCAGGATTGCCTCCATCCCTGGCATCATTCTCATCCTGGTGTTCAAGGTAGGAAAAGCCTCTCTCCCTGCTCCCTACTGCACCAGCACTGACCTGGCATCTTCCCAGGCACCAAGAGGCATTACCCACCACTGTGTCAGCCAACCACAGCTTCCCCGGGTCTACTCACTCTTCAGAAATACCCGCCTCAGATGTGAGGACCATCCTATTTCCGTGGAGTGACGTGGAAAAATCCCTACTTCTAGTGCTTGTGGACACTGCAGTGCTAGGCTGTGACTGGGTGCAAGTCATGCGGATGTAAAACACCTTCCCGCAGCTGAAGCAACACACAGCTCCATCTGGGTGGCACCTGGGCAGTCAAGTGCAAGATATCTGTGAATGTCCACTCATATTTCTTTGATGTTTAGTTTTCCTGATTATTTTTGCCAGAAAAAAGCGGATAGCAAAAGTTTTTAGTCCAGAAAACGCATACTCAGCATATATACCTTTAAAAAAGAAGGTGCCTTTAATTTATATTTCAGTAATACACATGCATTTTTTTTATAATTTAATACAGCCATAATTTAATAAAAAGGTATTTTATTTTGGGGCCAGCAGACAGAGATGGGTGAATGTTGCAAATGCTAGTGATGAGTGAGTTAGTTCCTAAATTTTATCCGTCTTCCTCTTTTTTTAACATCCTTGTTAAGTCTTCCGAAACTTTCACTTGAGTAAGTGACATGTGCCTCTTTCCATCTTAGAACTTCAACTAACTAAGGGATCTTTTTGTTAAACCCGCATCTTTGGTTCCTTTTCTCGCAAGTGGCAGGAGGCTCCATAGCAGACCCTTGGGAGCCTGTGCAAGGAATGAGTGTGCAGGGCAAGGCCAGCCTCTGATGTGCGGAGCAGGGAGACCTCAGACCGCGGGGAAGCCCCAGCAGTGGTGCCCCGGGGGCACGGCTGGGGCGGAGGACAGCCCAAAGGCTGCCTCACCCCTGCAGCACCCCGCGCTGGCCTGGCTAGGCTCATGGGCAGGACGGGTGGCTGTGGGCAGCACAGGCTGGTAGGAGCAGGGCAGGAGGGCCTTCCAAATCTGCTCCGCTTTCAGTTCATCCCCGAGTCAGCGCGGTACAACATGTCCATGGGGAACACAGCGGCTGCCCTGGCCACGCTGCAGAGGATAGCCGAGATGAACCGGGCGGCCATGCCCGAGGGGGTGCTGCAGGAGCCCCCCAAGGTAAGCCCAGCTTGCAGCGCGGCCTGGCCCCACCATCCCAACCCATCCCAACCCATCCCGTCCCATCCCAGGCAGGGCCACCGGCACCTGAGCACAAGGATATGAGCGTGGCCGCCGAGCACATCTCACCCCGCATCTCTCTCCCACTGTGCCTGGCTTCCTTCCAAGCAGGTACAGGTGGCGATGATGATGATGTCATTTTGCTCTGAGAGAGGCAGTACTCTTGGCCCTCAAAAGGGAATCAGATTTTCTGCTTTTTTTTTTTCCACGTTCCTTGTTTTCACCTGGATGAATATCGTGCTGAGAAAAGATTTGCTGCTTTTACCACAAAAAGGGCTCCCGGCAGAGCGTGCGCTTCTCTACTGCCAATGGATACTCCCGGCGTGTCCCCAGCACCATGAGACCTCGGACCTGCCCCTTGGGGTTCCCCTGGGGGCTGTGGCCATGGGAAAGGGTCCCACTCGCTGGTCCCAGAGCCTTCCCCAGCCTCTGGCCTTGCTTATGGGCTGGCTCTCAGCACCCCAGCTCCCTACGAATGGAGCCAGAGGGACAGGGCAGGGGAGGACATTTCAGATCTGCCATGGTTTCCACCTCTTCCAAGCAGCCAAACAGCTCAGGAGCTGATCGCTTCTTGTGTCCAGGGTCTCAAACTTATTAGCCAGCTCTTTTAAGTCCCTTCCCTGGACTTCTTTGCAGCTTATTCAATCCCACAGGCACCAAGCATTGTCCTCAGCAATTCATGCAAGATGGTGCTATTGTATTGGAATTAATTAGGATTAAAGCTTCCCTGTAGTTTAGTTGAATTTATGTAATGACACCACATTGGCCATGTAGAGGGTTTTTGTTAGTCATTCACCCTCCTAGGCTTCACCCATAATGAGTTAAAAAAATAAAGGCAACCCAAAAACCACCCCTGTGAACTTGGGTCCGTGGGGGCCGGGATGGGGATGTGCAGGGAGCTCACTTCTCCTCCCCTCCATCCTCTGCTGCATGTCCTCCTGCTGACTTCCTCTGGGAAGAGGGGCTTCCTGTCCAGAGGGCTGGTGGGGCACTGTGCTGTGCTGTCTGTCAGTCTGTCTGTGCCAGTAGCTGCCCAGGGCGAGGGCGCTGGGGTGTGGGCACCAGATGCTGCTGCAGAGCACTTGTGAAGATGTGTGAAAGGTGCCTTTTAAACAAATCATTCTATCAAATGCTTTGCAGGAAAGAAGAGGAAGATTCAAGGACCTCATCCATCCTAAATACCTAAGAACCACTCTGCAGATATGGATCATATGGTAAAAAATGTTAATTTTTTTTTTTTCTCTTGCTTATCAACTGTGCAGAACAGGGTGGCTCAGTCAATGAGCAGCCGGAGAGCCCACGTCTGCCCACAGTGCACACCACATGTGCCCTCAGTTTGATTTCACTTCTTGTTGTCAGCTTGTTCATTCTGAGAGGAGGACAAATGTACTGCTTCGCAGGCCAGCCCATGTATCAGTGAGAGAGGGCTCAAACAGAAACTCATTAACTGGTACCAGTGCCACTGGCTGGGGTAAATTAAGATTGAAGAAAGACGAGTTTCATTTGCCATGTTCCCAGTAGCTCTATGCATGGGTAATATATGTTTCATCAGCTTTGCTGTCTGGAATGGATATGCATAAATAATGGGTCCGTGGGAACTCGTTGACCCAAAATCTTGCTAAGCCAGGCCCTGAATATTTTATGTTTTTCGCCTCAACTTGCATGAGTATTATGAAATATCTTTATCTTTATGAAATATCTTAATCCTCTTTCTCTCCTACTCCCTTAGGAGTCACTGGTGTGTTCTCAGGTTTGCATCTCCATCCCTCCATGCCCTCAGCATCCCCCATGTCCCCAGGCAGCTCGTTTCATAGCCTGCATTCTGGATCTTGTTTCTGAAACTGCCAGGGGGGAATAAAAAAGTGAAAATTACTTCTCAGCCTGCTTGTGATTAGGCATATGCTGAATTACTTGATAATGACACAGCAAGACTGCCACAACCAGTGCCCTGGTTTTGACAGGGAGCCAGGGTGCAGTGTGAGTCTCTCCAGCCAGCTAACAAAAACTCCTTTTGAAAATCACTGTGCAGAAAGCATGAGCAATAAAACACCTGGACAGTTACTGCATGTGAGCTGCAAACACTGGGGTCTGATTTAGAGACTCCCTCCAGGCAGGTGTGGTTTGGAAAATATCTCCACATACAGCCCTGAAAGAAACAAGGGACTAAAGGGGCACGCTCTCCCTGGCATAATCGCAGCATCACTGTCTCCCAGCCTGGTAGTATCAGAAGTTGGGGTGGATACAGGGACAACTCGTTCTCAGCTGGATCACCACAGCTCCTGCCCAGAGGCAGCAATACTTTGCAATGCTGTAGCCTACAATCAGCACTTAAGGAGGTGTTCAGGGATGCAGGAGCATTTCCCTCAGTCGAAACTGGAGCAGGAGGGTGGCAATGAGGGCAGTGAGCATCTGGCCAGAGCAGCAGTGTTAATATGTCAGAAAGTGCCTCGGTGTATCAGGAGTTTATCAATTACAACCGAGCAAGCTCTTTGCATTAATCTTTTAAAAAGAGCCTGTGGGCTTCATGGCTTCTTCACATCCTTTCCTTTCTTGGGGTAAAACAGCTGTGATGGGAAGGGGAAAAGACCATGGACATGTGCAGCGTTGCACCCTGCTTTCTTAAGAGTGGCCATGGGGCAGTAGAAATGCACGGGTGAGCTTCACCCTGATCGGGATGCTTGACAGTCCAGGTCTCCTGCTGCACAGCACAAACCAGCATCAACGGGCAAGCAAGCAGAGTGCTGTCAGCTGGGGTGGGGTCCTCCAAGGCAGAGAGGTGTGTGGACACAGGTGGCAGCGATCTGCCATGCGCTGGGTGACCACTGACCTGGTGGGTGCCTGGGTCACCGCTGGGCTCAGGCTAATAGGCGAGGGTGTCCATCGTGCAGCACCACGGCACTGGTGTGTGCAGGGAGGGTCCCAGGGCACCCAAAACCTGCTGCATTTCAGTGCCAGAGTGTTTCCTTGCCTTCCCCGCCAATGTCCCCATTCCTCCCCGCAGGCTTGGCATAGCTTTTGCTTATTACGGCGTCATCTTGGCCAGCGCTGAGCTGCTGGAGCGGGACCCGGTCTGCGGCTCTGCGGCACCGCTGGGGGAGGACCTCGGCCCCGTCTCGGAGGAGAGCCGCAGCCCCTGCCACTGCCGCCCCTTCGGCCCTTCTGCTTACCAGGCCATGATCATCAGCACCGTCGGGGAGATCGCACGTAACCTCTCCTCCCCTCCCGCCCTTCCAGTCCCTCTCTACAGCCAGCCTGTGCTCGCAGCAAAGCTCGGAGCTTTGTGTGCACCCAGTGACGTGCTGCGGGGCGAAAGCTCCTCAGGGTTGCTGGCGAGTGCCAGGCACAGGCTCGTCGCAGTGGGGGGGTCTGGGACACAGGCCATGCGGGCAAACTGCAGGGCTCGGGTACCCACTGCGAAAGGCCTTAAGGTCTAGAGAGACGGACAATCATTACAACCAGGCCACCTAACATTTTACGGTCCTCCTTTCTGTCCCCAGTAAATCCTGTGAACATTCTCGGCATCAACTTCCTCGGAAGACGCCTGAGCCTGTGTATCACCATGGGCTGTACGGCGCTCTTCTTCCTGCTCCTTAACATCTGCACCTCGAGGTAGTCGCCTTCAGCAGGCGGCTGTTGTTGGGGGTGGGTGCAACACCGTGGGCTGATGGTGGTACCCGTGCTATTCTCAGGTCACCGGAGGCTCAAACCCCTCGGACTGGTTCCCTGCACCTACTGGGTGCGGGGGGACTCAGGTTACTGAGCCCAGATGGCTTCCCCTAAGTGTACAACTCGCTGATTTCCAGTGCAGTCTGGGAGATTAAAAATGATGTGAACAACATCCACCAGAAAGAAGTTGTGTATTCACTCTTTTTTTTCTTTCTTTCTTTCTCTCTTTTTCTTTCTTTTTCTTTCTCTTTCTTTCTCTTTCTTTCTTCCTTTCTTTTTT
>VXAL01015729.1:119635-136367 GCA_013399475.1 Chauna torquata
TTTCTTTCTTTCTTTCTTTCTTTCTTTCTTTCTTTCTTTCTTTCTTTCTTTCTCTCTTTCTCTCTTTCTCTCTTTCTCTCTTTCTCTCTTTCTCTCTTTCTTTTAGCAGTGCTAGATATGTCTCTTTAACTTGTAGAGTCAGGCACTTCAAGAAGAGCTCAAAGCTTCAAGGGAAAGGTTTCGTGAGTGCTGTAATTATCAGGCTGATTAGGGGGGATTTCTAAGAAAGACCCCTCTCAAGCTGGCAGAGCTTAACAGCTCCTGGAAGTCAGGGTAACTTTAAGTTAAAGCCTGCTTTAAACTGGCCGGGAGCCTGGCAGCAGCTCGCTGCCTTCTGCAGTGTTGGCCCTGTCCCTGGAGGCTTGGTGAAACATCTGGGAGCTGGAGTGGGAGGCTGCAAATAGCCACGAAGGTAAATGAGCCTCTGTCAGGAAGCTTACAGTCATTCACTTAGGTACCAACCTCTTTGCTGCTATTACTGTTATTATTTTCAGTTTTCTCTGCTTAATCTCTAGGCCAAGCACAGCCAGCATATTCGCTTGCAGCTTCTTTAGAGAAGTAGCAAACATGCCCTGCCAATGGACTAAAAAAAGATTACACTTGTCAGCAACCAACTTTTCCTTATGCTTTCCCTTATTTTAAGCTGGTAAAGGCCTTAGTGCAGCAAATACATTAGGTTGTGTCTCTGGTGATCACTGTTCAGCGACACTAACTCTGCTCCACACTGCTTCCTCTTTAGTGCAGGCATGACTGGGTTTCTCTTCATGCTGCGTGCCTTGGTTTCAGCAAACTTCAACACCATCTACATTTATACAGCAGAGGTGGGTCCTTCTGAAAGTACGTGAAGCTGCTCTGGGCTGTGAAAGCCCATTTGCCAGGAATGCTGCCATATTTATTAACCAGTTAGAGTCATCTTTCTTGAACTAAGTATTTCTTGCTTCCTGACCACAATGTTTTCATATGCAAGATCAGAGAAGGAATCAGAAAACTAGTTGGAGGTGACAAGAGCAGGTGGGACATGAATGCCCTACTGAGCCACCTGTTGGTCAGCTACTACTAAATGTTATTTTTGAGGGTGTTGTGTACCATCATCTTTCAAAAATCTCCATCCTTCCCCTTCCCTATCTCTGCAAAGTCAGACAATAAGCTACCACTGAAAGGAACCTTTTCCAGCACTTAAGGGACTGATGTAGTTAGTATATGAAGTTCTGTATATGTATTTTTCTCACCTAGTGGAAATTGTTGTGTTCTGTCTGCAAACAGTTTTAACCCTTCAGAGAGCTTCTCCTTCACACAACTTTGGAGCGATGAGTTCTGTGGGTTAACTACAGTGTTTTTATTTAAAAACACAATTGTGTGGAATTTAATTTATTGACTCTCAGACTGAGTTAAGTGATAAAAAGCTAATAGCAGTAGCTACCTGGGTTGGCCTGATAGTGTGCAGTACTTCTTTTAATAGCACACTACATTTAAGCATGCACCAGACTTGAATAAATGCCAGCCTTTTAATAGTCCAGAATTGGATGCTCTTGATGTGAAGACCATTGCTGGAATAGCCACATCATAAACCATCAATACACACAATTTAATTGATGATCAAAACCAAACTTGGAAATGCCCTTCCCAGACACATGCCTGATCTCTTCTTGAATTACCTTACATCTTCTGGCTTGGCCCAGGAAATTATTTAAACAAAGGCTTAAATGAGAATACTTGCTAAAATCTATTGACATTAACGGAATTAACTAAAGTTACGCAAAGCACATACTTAAATATTTTATTGGCACAGGTGTTAAGGAGATGTGAACAAGAAAATAAAACATATTTCTCTAAGCCTGGAGGTTTCTTAACAGGATTTCCTTCTTTTTCCTCCTTCTAAACAAAGGTGTTGTTCATACAAATAAATATGCAATCTTGAAGGCTGCAGACAATATCCTTTTTTTCTGCTTTCCAGATACAGAGCCTGGCAATATCAGTTGAATTCTTCCTTTAGCACCCAGCCTATGGTCAGTGACTTTGACCTGAGCAGCCCAGTACAGCTGGAAGAAAGGAGAGTGTGCATGTGTCACCCTCAACCTCTACTGTGGGCAAGAAATGGCAGATTTCCAATGGCCCAAATGAGACACAAAGGAACCTTTGATTCTTTTCATATCTTATCCCACTGGCTGCCCTTGATAATGCTATGGGTCTCTTTGAAGAAAAAAAAAAGAGAGAGAAAAGGAAAAATAAGGACACATATTACAGAACATTGTTGCATTAATCTGATTTCTTTCTGGCCTGTTTTAGGTTTATCCCACCACAATGCGAGCCCTGGGGATGGGAACAAGTGGGTCCTTGTGCCGTGTTGGAGCTATGGTGGCACCATTCATATCACAAGTAAGAGCACGCTTGACAATGTTGGTAAACCTTGCGCCAAGCCTTGCTATCAAATACACAGAGAGATGTCCCTGCAGTTCACAAAACACTCAGTCTAGGTGTTAGTTTTTTTTCCCAACTTACTAGTTCTTTATCTGACATTTATACAGAGTACTTAGGTGGTCTTTGCCAGATGTAGATCTAGATAAATCTCTTCCCAGAGCTTATCTTGCTAGTATTTGTTGCTTTCTGAAAACTCCTAGATTCACAAGACAGATTGTTTTTCTGGCTGTTGTTGAGTTTCTCAGATGTTTGTGACCCATCATCCACTCTTTAATTCCTAATTAACTACCAGGCCCCCACACCACTGAACTGATGTTTGAATTGTTTTTGTTTGGTTGGTTGTTTTTTTTATCTGCAGGTTCTTATGAGTGCTTCATTCCTTGGGGCCCTGTGTCTTTTCTCATCTGTGTGCGTTGTATGTGCAATCTCTGCGTTCACGCTGCCCATCGAGACCAAGGGCAGGGCACTGCAGGTTTGTATTGCCACTCTGGGAGCTCCTGCATATCAAAAGGCTATTTAGAAACTCATAGATTTTGATTCAGCCAGAAAGCATCCCAAGCTCTTCTGAGGGCTCAGAAGCCAAAATAAGGACTGACAGATAAACAGAGGAAAGTGCTGTCATAGCAACTTAAAGCACAGTTACACCAGTCACCTAAGGTCTTTTCTCGTGTAAGAGCAAACCAGAATGTCTGTTCTAGCCCCAGCTCCCTCATGGCAGCATGTTAGCCTAAATTAGTGCAAGCCCTTCTTTGTCTCAACTTGAAATTGCTGTACATATTCTGCTCTGCCTCTGCTACAGGCAGAGAAGATAGCAGATAAAAGTAACACCTTAAACTACTGAAGCCACTTCTACATCAAATTCAAGTCAAAAGCCATAGCTGCATCAGCCCATTATCTTAAACCCTTGTGGCTAGTTTTTCCTATCAGGCTTCAGAGGCAATCAGCCAAAACACTAAGCACAAAGATTAAGAGGGAATGTCAGTTTAAACTCAGACAGCTTCCATGCACAACTAGCACTGATTTAATTACCAGAGGTGGTGAGCAGTTCTGTGATTACAGGCAATTCAGCTGTACCAGCATGGAAATTTTCATGTTATGCAAGAGGCATGTCTGCATCACACTACATATTCTTCTGCAGTCTTAGCTGTGTAAGCCAGAAGACCATGGGCTAGACAATCCACATTCTTTAGCAACCTAGGGCCAGACAGATGTTTGACCAAACTGCTTTATGTGGGATTAAGGACCAGACTTTAAAAATATATATATACAAACACACACATTATATATATATACACACATGCACACTTAAGTTCATTGGGTCACATCTAAGGTTTCCTAAAGGTGCATTAGACAGTTAACCTCAGGGTTTTTGGAAAAGCAACATATTAATCATTGCCTGCTTCTTTAAATGCACATCTTTTAGAAATATGGACTCATGTTTTTACGCCATTTTAAAATATCAATATGATATTCTGTAAAAGACTGGAAAAAAATAGAAAGGTTTAAGAAAGGAGGTGGACAAAGCAACTTATTTTTTCCCTTGTGAGTGAAATTCAACCCCATGCACAGAGGCCAGAGAGCCACAATCCCTCAATTAGTTTGATTTACTATAATTACTAAGCAAACACTTCATTAAAATTGCTTTAAACATAAAAGGAAAGCTCTGATTCAGCTACAGCTGGATTAACTTCGACTAGTAGTGGCTGAGATAAATGGGAATGTAATGATTCCTTAATGGCAGGGGCACCTTTCCTGCAACTTAATAGCATTATTACCATCTTTGCTACAAATAAGAGTAATAAGCTCCAGTTGCTGGCCTTTACACACACAAGTTGAAAGGACATAACCATAAAAATCTGTAGAACTAGTCATGTACTACAAGAAGCCACCATTAGATCTTACATTCAATTTGCTTATTTGGTCCAGATGAGGGCCACAAGGATGATCAGAGCACTGGAGCACCTCTCCTGTGAAGACAGGCTGAGACAGCTGTGGATGTTCAGCCTGGAGAAGAGAAAGCACCTGGAAGACCTCATTGTGGCCTTTCAGTACTTAAAGGGGGCTTATAGAAATATGGAGGGTGACTCCTTACATGGGCAGATAGTGATAGGACAAGGGGGAATGGTTTTAAACTACAAGAGGCAATATTTGGGTTGGATGTTAGGAGGAAATTCTTCACTCAGAGGGTGGTGAGGCACTGGAACAGGCTGCCTAGAGCAGTTGTGGATGCCCCATCCCTGGAGGTGTTCAAGGCCAGGTTGGACGGGGCCCTGGGCAACCTGACCTAGTGGAAGGTGTCCCTGCCCATGGCAGGGAGGTTGGAACTAGGTGATCTTTAAGGTCCCTTCCAACCCAAGCCATTCTATGATTCTGTTCTGTATCTACTCATGTATCAGTTCATTAGGACAGCATCAGTCTACTCTCAAAATAGCCATGGGGATTGCCTATCAGAGGCGAGACTTTTTGGACGCATATCCAAATGGATATTATTTTCCTCTGTATCCATTTCTGTTAGTTTTCATGTGCATTCTATTGACAGTTTTGTTTTGCTTTTTTCCCCTTTCTTAGCAAGTAAAATGAAAGCAAGGACTTGATATTGGAGTGGGTAGGAAAGAAAAAGAAGCGTTTGGAATCTGTCATTTCTGGTGAACTGCATTTGATGTTGATTGCTTCTCCATACCATTTCCATGATGAAAAAGCACGTAACTGGTACAGTGTAAGAGCTATGATTTGCATATACAAAGGGCAACTTTCTTGAGTGCATTCCTTTTCCTATGATTCAATAAAAAGATGCTTTCTACCCATCCCATGAAGCAAGATGAAGACTCTTTACTACTAGTGCTATTACTAGTGCCGTATCATAAAAAAATAGAAAACAACCACCATCATCCCTAGTTGCTTCAGTGAATTGAGGCAAAGAAGAAAAAAACATGCGTAGTAGATATGGTCTTTGCCATAGCAGCTTGAAAGAACACAGTACTTACCTTTAAAAAAACAAAATAGCATTCCTCAAATATTTGTGCACGTATCATCTGCATTAGTTAATTTTAACATCTCAAACATCATTGCATTGGCCAAGTTCTGAAGGTTCTTAGGGTGACATTCAAGACCACAAGACGAAAGTTGAGTTAGATTTTTCCAGTGGATTATTTAAACAGAGACACGTTCAGTTTACTGAAGTAATTGTCTTGTCCTTATGCCCACTCACCCACATTGCCTGATGGAAACACACAGATGAGATTCTTAGGAGGCAGCTGGCAAGCACAGGTTACCAAAACTTTTAAGTTTCTTGGTGACCTACCTAACGGCTTTCTGTATCAAGGCATTCATGTCCTGACAGCAGCTGTGGCAGGCTGACACAGTCAGAGATAGCCCGACCCATCCCATTTACGATGGCAAGCCAGAGTGAAGCATACAAATCACACGCTCATCTGGACATTCAAATCTAACAGTGATGGTCTGAGTGATCAGCTTCCATAGCTTCACAGCTAATGCAAGAGTAAGCCAACTGGCTGGCTGGGCAGCAACATGATTGACTTTTTGGGCAGCCATCACCTGCATTGCTTATCACAGCCTCTTCCTCCAAGCTAGTAAGAAACCAAGAAAAGCAATCTCAGCTTATATGTTACAGCAAGCTTTTTTTTTTAAAAAAAAAGATTTTTCTTACGAAAAATCATCTTATGAGAACACAGAGCTTCATGAAAAGGAGAAATAGACTGACATAACGTAATTCCTTAGCTTCTTTCCCACCTCTATCTTAGGAGCAATTTTTTTCTTGATGTCACTGTTTTGAACTATAGTGCTGCATATTCTATAAACCATTGCAGTGCTAGGAGACAAAAATCTAAATGAAAACTAGACTATGGAAGAGTCTTATACCTCACCCATATTCCTCAACAGAACAGAACATACTGTGGGGTTGTGGTTGTTTTTGTTTTTGTTTTTTTTTAATAAACTATTTTCAATTTATTCAAGTGTTGGCGGCACAATTTCAAAGTTTCCTCTGCTTTGAAGTGAGAATCAAAAGCAGACAGAGAAGCAACTGGACTGCAAGAGCACATCAACACTCCTCTCTCCTGTATTTTCCACTGGGAGAACAACTTGTTTACAAAGCTGAATAGGTGTCTAACTTCACCTCCAAATACACTAAGCCTCCTAATAAACCTGTGCTTGCAACTTAAGGTCTAGAGAACCACTCAGCAGCTTCCTCTGGAAGCACAGTTAACTTGGTGACAGGGTATCTAGGACTTTTAGGCATTGCTAGGTCTTTAAAACTTTAGATGTTGCAATGGCAGTGCCCTGTGTTTCTCAACTCTGTGCTCCTGCAGTGTGCACTGATCATGCCTGTTTAAATGGTCTCCCTCACCATCCTGTTCAACTCCTTCACTCTTCCTCCTTTTTTCCTGGTACTCTGGGATGGTAGAATGCTAGAACTCCTGCTACAAGCAACTCTCTTCAGGTAAAGGCTTTCCAAAAAAAAAAAAAAAAAAGAAGAGGAAAAAAGGGAAAATGAATGGTTGTACTAGACAGCTTAAGAGCAAACCATCATGGCGTTTCAAAAGCTATGGGGACTGTCAAAGGCCAGCTGCAAGCACAACTGAGTGTTCTTTTGAAATGTCCACTACATTTAAATGTGCAGGGCCACTCTAGGACAAAGGCAGGTGGGTAGCATCTTATCTGACGAGAGGCAAAAAAAGGCCTTTTTCTGAGTGCATATGTACACAGCGGGGTAGCACAGGCAGCACTTGTGTCTAGGCTTGTCAGGGATCTATCCACACCACTGTATCACTGCTACATAGCAAGTATAAAATAGGCTTCCGTACACACAGATGTGTTCATAATTCCATCTACAAAATTCTGGCACAATCAGAGCTCAACTAATCCAAGAGATTGCCTGTTCTCCCTAAACTCATTTTTCATTTAACATGACACATGAAGAGTATAAACCAACAGCTGGGGCAGCCATAGACAAGTACTTCTCTAAATCTGCAATTGCTGAGGGCAGAAACAACCATCTCTGTTGTTGGCAGCACTTCTGGAAAGCAGACAGAACAAAAAAAAAAAACAACATAATTTGTCCTCACCTTCTCGTGATCTTAACAAGGACAGACGAAGGGTCAAAGAATAGGTTTTTTTGTTTTTTTTTTTTTAACCTCCTCCTCTTCAGACTTGTGTACTTCCAAGTGAATGACAATGCTGGCTGCATTCTCACAATAATATTTAGAAATTTGGAAAAATAACAAGATCTTGTTGACAGAAAGAATACTTATTTTTTTTCCCCTAAACATACCCAAAGACTGACTTATAGCTGCAATCAAACATTTTTTCCTCAAGACTTTGCCTTTGACTCCATTAAACAGAAGTATATCAAACTTGTGAGACACCTGTTAAACAACATAGTACAGGAATACCATTACTTCTTGCTGGTGGTGAGAAAAATGGTACAAAAACAAAGCACTGCATCCTTCACTTCCTCTATTAAAAACTCAAAATCCTTTTTTCCTTTTTTTTTTTTTTTTTTTTTTAAGTTATTTTTAATACGCTCTCCATTACGTTTTAAAATTACCAATAACTTCTTTGGGGGCAACTACACTTTCATTGTACCAGTCAGTATTGTAGGACAATAATATTACACCATCTGTTTTCATGGCTTGTGTTAAATACAGTACAAAAATCAAGTTATGGCCAGCCACATGCCTTTGGTAAAATTAAATGTCCGGTGAGATCACATTTTCTTCAAACTCAAAAAGCCATATATTGAATCCATGTAATGTTTTAAAGTTCAGTTCTATACAAACTTCTTTTCTTCCTCAAAGTAAAGTTAAACATTTGTCACCCCACGCAAATCGCGGTTTCTGTGCCGTTCCAGAAGTATGATGAAAGTTTGGAACTTCAGAGAAGCTTTCCATATGCCTTGGATCTCCATTAGATTTGTGTTTCAGACAAGGGGTAGAAAGTCTAGGGAATACACACAAACCTACAGGTCAAAGCAGTCATGACTTCTCCCCTTTTGACAACTGACAGTGATAAATATTCTAAGTTTTTAAAAAACGTTCCATTGTAACACATGCGACTCATTTAAGCAACTGACGGTCTTCTCCTTTGAGGCGTTTTTTCCGGGGTTGTACAAAGTCATCATCTGAGTCATCACTAAGTTCTGGATTATCTTTTTCACTCTGGCAGTTAGGTTGTACAGGGAACTTTCTCTCAGGATAAAGGCTCCTTAGATGTTCTTCAAAGTATGCTTCAAGTTTCATGCCAGCATCGGCCACTTCTGAATCAGGCTGTTGGATGAATTAACAACATCAGTGCATCATGAAATAGCTTGATACTTAAATCACATTAGGCCCTTTAGGTGCTCTTACAAGCTACAAAAATCAAACAGCACTAAGAATGGCATCTGCGGAACACAAGGTACCAAAGAACACAAGCCTGCAAAACAGAGGGAGAGGGCAGACCTTTTGGCCAATACCCCCATTGACTTTTTTCTCTGATGGATTATCACAGAAGCTAACTGCAAAAGCCACGGGCTTTAAAAGCTGGATAAAAAGATTGTACAACCTATTAAATCCTGACCGCTAAAAAAAAAAAAAAAGTTGGGTTACACTCTGAAATGTACAGGTATGCCTCAAGGGTGTCAAAGTGTTTTGAAACAATTGCTTGAAATGCTGTAATTTCTCTACCTTACAGACCTATCTTTTAATTACGGTGAAAATATTACTAGAATGGATGATGACTGCATCTCATAAGACTAGGCAGTCCTGAAGTCATTCATAGCTACCATGGCTGACCATTTTCCTGCAGTTGAGGTCATCATGGCAGGAAGTATTCCCAGCTACTGAAGGTGACTGGATGAGAACCCAGCTGAAGCCGCTCAGAGAACCTTATTCCCACTGTTAATGCTCTCTCCTTTTGTGATCCACTCAGTACCTGCATCCCTTTTTCAGCATGTACTCCCTTACATGCAGTGAAGGATAACAATCAGTCAACGTATAACTAGATGTCATAAGGGTGAGTATAGACCTTCCAGAATGAAAACCCCACTGAATTTAAGATTTGATGCAATGAAGATTAAACCAATTTTTTAATCAAATTCTCACCATTAACCTCTATGACTAACAATCATTCTACTCTTTATCTGGTGTCCTGCCATTCAGTTAGCGTGTTTATTACAACCCTCTTTCCTTCTATGTAAAGATCTCTACTGCATAATCATCTAACACGAACGTACTTTTAAATGCGATCTATGTTTTCACTGGGGTCTTATCATCAATACAAGTTTAATTAAATAAGCAAGTTCCAACCCCACTACAGTTTTCCTGAAAGTATCAAAGCCTACAAAAACAGATAAGGTATCTACTTCTCTAACCTCATTAAATTCAGCACAGTTTTGGAAAATCAGTCTGAAGTCAGCCACAAAATCTTCTGGCTTTGTGTAGAATGAATTGGTCACTTGAAGTCTTTTCTTGATGGTTGACAAGTCCATAGGCTTTTTGATTATTTTGTAGTAATCAGGAACCTAAACAGAAAATATTTATTTATTTATTTTTACCAGATGCAGTCATGTTCAAAGCATATTTTTTTTATATACCTTTACATCTGAGAGAGAGGAAGATTCAGTCTCATCTTTTGAAGTACAGTTCTAAGATATAAAAACTGTACATGTTTACACACATATAGACAGTTTCTGCAGTAACAGTGACACGTGCTAGTTTTGCTGGCTAAAATACAATCCTCTCAATGCCTATTTTAAAAGAAAAGCAAAATAAATAGAAAACAACTATATTGACTACATGGAATAACGCAAATGATGTCGACATTGTATGTCAAGTGAACCACCTATTAAGTTTCACTCTCAAGACCATCATATAATGATTTTGGCAACCCACTCAGAGGAAGTACAGGTATGCTCAAAGTGAATTTTGGTCATGAAATATGTCCTTGGAAATGGTGGCAAATTACAGAGATCAATGATTTTGGCATCTCAACTGAACTTTCTTATTCAAATGGAATAAGAAAGATGCATAGGGGCATTATTACTTATTGATGAATTCTTTTTCCACTGATGTGTCTTGAGGAACATAAAAGAGGCACTCTTCATCAGATCACGCTGGTAGCTCTTCTGTGTTATCCTTGGACTACAATTTGCGTGTGTGTGCGCACGCGTGTGTATGTGGAAAAGCACACAAGTAACTTGCCGTCATCCTTCCACTGTCTGATGCAGCCAAGTTTTCTTTAGCATTTCAGACTAATAAACTTCCAGCTAATAACAATAAATTCAATTTCATGTTAGCACTATGTAGTACTCCAATCCTCAAAATCAAGTAATTTTTTAAAAGAAATATATATCCCAATTAATTTTTTTAGTGGTATCACTGAGCATTGTGAAAACAGCACACAGTGTTAGAACCTACTGTGCGTGTCTATTTTTGAAGTACTTCTTGAGGTAAGCAAAACCAGCTCTTGGGGAATTTTACTAGTAACTCCCCTTCCAACCCAGTGCTTCACCTTTCGACTGCCCTTCAGACTGTTTTTAATAAAATTAAACATGTTCAATACACTCAATGTCCAGGAAACTTGACTTCTGATAATGAGTATAACAATGCCATTAGGACCATGTCAATTACGCTATTAAGATAAAATGGAAAGGAAAGAAGCGAAGTACATACTGTGGGAGGAACTGGATCTTGAAAAGCAAGACTCATTTCATGACAGTAGAGGTACAGCAGCAATCTTTCACACTTCTGTATCAAGAAAAATAGATACCCAAGTAACAAACTACATGATTTGTTCCAAAATAATGAATTACAGAAAACAATGAACAGAAGCTCAGTACTCTCCCAGCCCTTAATCAGAAAAGCGAGCACAGAAACCGTATTTGGAAGCAAGCTTGTCATAACTAATGGTCTGCGGCATTCCTTCTCTGCAATACATACATCGTATCATTATAAACTCTCAAATACATGTTATGAAACCTCATACAGTTACTAACTGTTATTCAGCATTTGCTGAGTCCAGCAAACATTCCACAGAATGAAAATAACACATGTGGCTCTTAGCTTTCTATAAATATTCAGAGATATCAGTAATATTGTTCCTGATCCGGGCATAACTGCAGTGAAACTACAAAGCCTATAGTGCTTTTTGTTAGCAGTGGGAAGAAATCTCTGTTCCTTGTGTACCCAAGTACACATATTAAACTGGATCTTGAGCCTTGAAAAAGATTCAGAAAATAGTTTTCTGTGACTTTATGCTTGCTGATCCTTCATTGGAACATTTACAGGATTTATACCTCACATTTAAAGCAAAATACAAACAAAGCTACTTTTTTTCCCCCTTCAGACTGCAGAAAATGCAAATAATGGCCCTACATGTAGACTAAGCTCCCAAATACAATACTAATCTCAGTATATTTAAACAGGTTGCCAACTGAGACCAAGTAAAACACTGCTGAATTTTCCAATACACCTCAAAAATGCTTAAAAAATAGAAGTTATTCATAATAAAGCAACAAAGACATAAGAAAAATTAAAAAAAAAAAAAAATGCACCAACAAACCAAATCAAATCAAAACAAAAATCAAGAATCCAAAAGATTCTGGCAAGCAGTTCAACCGTCTGCTCAAAGGCAAAAGTTGTTTTCATTTAACCCAAAGGTTTAAGGAAAAAACAAAAGTGGGAGACCCACTGTTTGTTTGGTAACTTTTCCACCAGAATATTAAGAGCTGCAAACCGATAGCAGTTATTCTCAGATATTTGTGCTAATCTGTACATCTTTGTACCAAAACCATTAGTCGATAAAGTCAATTTATGCTAAACCTGGAAAACAAAGAAAGAAAAAATTTCTCAAGGCAAGGTCACTGTGTATAAGGTCACTGTTAGAAACAGCACTTGGCAATTCCTAGAATGCAGTCCCAGTTCAGAGCATCAGACTGCAGCCACTTCTCAAACTTTCAGAATCACAGAATGGGCAGGGTTGGAAGGGACCTCTGAGGATCACCCAGTCCAACCCCCCTGCTGAGCAGGATCACCTAGAGCACGTTGCACAGGATGGCATCCAGGCGGGCTTTGAATATCTCCAGAGAAGGAGACTCCACAACCTCTCTGGGCAACCTGTTCCAGTGCTCTGTCACCCTCACAGTAAAGAAGTGCCCCCTCATGTTGAGCCGGAACCTCCTGTGTTTCAGTTTGTGCCCACTGCCTCTCGTCCTGTTGCTGGGCACAACTGAGAAGAGACCGGCTCCATCCTCTCGACATCCTCCCCTCAGATGTTTATATACATTAACGAGGTCTCCCCTCAGCCTTCTCTTTTCCAGGCTAAACAGGCCCAGCTCTCTCAGCCTGTCCTCGTACGACAGGTGCTGCAGTCCTCTGATCATCTTAGTAGCCCTCCTCTGAACTCGCTCCAGTAGTTCGATGTCCTTCTTGTACTGGGGAGCCCAGAACTGGATGCAGTGCTCCAGGTGTGGCCTCACCAGGGCTGAATAGAGGGGGAGGATCACCTCTCTTGACCTGCTGGCAACACTCTTCCGAATGTGCTGTTCAGCATGCTTACACGAAGGCTGCTAAGATCTCAGAGCCTATTTAAAAAGTTAATTCTCCTTTTTACCATCACTTCTTTAAAAAAAAACATACATTTCATAGTACAAGAAGCAATAAGACTCATCCTTACCCTGCGGTCTATTGGCGCCAAACCCACAGTATCTTCCATTTTTCTTTTTTCAGGGCTGTGAGTGGGTTTATCACAATCATACTCGACTTCTGGCTTGGACAAATCCCGACAGAACGTACAAATCCACTCTCCACTAAACAAAACAGACAGATATATTAACCTGAGTGAAGTAGTCCACGCTTGACAAAAGGCTTTCTGCTTATTTCTGGAGAAGTTCTTCGTTTGTGGGCTGGTTTTTTTCTGCTTCATGTCATTTGTCGCTTTTTTTGTTTTGCACATTTTTTAAAACTACAAAAAGCAGAGATAAGGACCGCTGGCAAAAACACTTTATTAGAACTCTTTCCTTGTTAATGGCACTGGGTATCATTAATGGTGTCATAATTCAACTAAGAGCTGTACTTCGTAACTACAGAGAGATTGAAGAATTCATTTGCAGACAAATGACATTGGCCAAACGGAAGGAAAAGTGTTACTGTTATATAGCAAGAACTGTATTTTTTCTCTACGAGCTTGACCTATAACATGACTATTCTATACAGATTACCCTAGACAAGAATTTTTGGAAAACTGGATATTCTTTACTCCCTAAAATAAACTTTTAGCTGTTCCTGATTTTATCAGCTACAGTCTACGAAAACCCTACAGATGTAATTGACAGCATTACAAGAACAAGAAAAAAAACTAGTTCTGGAAGGTGACTATGTTCACTGACTCCTTAATATAATTTGAGAACCTCTTTAAGTTTTGGAAAGCCTATGAAGAGTCTACACTTTTAACATAGTTAAAACTTGCACTCCTTCAGATAACCACAAGAGGGCTGAATTGTACTTTACACAGTAGACAATTCAGCAATAGCCATTTACGGGATTTAACTGCATGTATTTACTCAGAAATCTCTTATTATAAGATCTTTGCAAATGCAAAACAGTTTCTGTAGCACCTTTCAGTTCATTTTGATAGTGAGGCAGAAGACTTTCAAAATTAAAAAAAAGTTGTCTTACTGGTACTTATTTAGAATAATCCAAAGATTTTTACCATCTGCTAGTTTTAGTATACAGTAATGAATAATGGGCATTTCCCTTTAAAGAGACTTTTGCCTTCTACTGTCTTAGCTTAAGAGTTATTTACTTGACATTGTCACCTCTGTGCATGGACCAGCAGCAAAGAAATGATGTGACAGATACACAAAAATAGATACAGGCCATGACCTAAAGATCTTATAATACAGGAAACACATGGAAGATGGAGGGAAGGCACATTCAAATATCCAAGAATCATAAAGAATGGGATGGGTTAGAGTGAAGGAAAAAAAGATGCAGCGACCTTGTGAATTTATAGGGGAAGTGTTCTACCCACCTGAAGCAAGAACAAAAAGCAATCACAAGTGGACCGAGACTGATGACATAATAATAAAGGAATTTTTTGTGTTTGAAGGAACTAGTGCTAAAAGCTTGTGAAGTAGACCATTACAGCTG
Organism: Chauna torquata; assembly: GCA_013399475.1. Taxonomy (NCBI): domain Eukaryota; kingdom Metazoa; phylum Chordata; class Aves; order Anseriformes; family Anhimidae; genus Chauna; species Chauna torquata. The sequence continues at coordinate 134,200 of VXAL01015729.1, forward strand.
CAAAAAAACATGAAGATGCGAACAAAAATCTGATATATCTGAAGCCAGGAGGAAACTTAAGCTAACTGTGGTTCTGAAGTCCAGGAACATAGTGCACTTGTATTAACATGCACCTTTACAAAACTGAACACTTCTTAGAAAAGTTGTTTTTGGCTCCCTTGCCTCCTGGACATCATCATCTCAGTTTCCATGGACTGATCCACTGAGAATATGAACTTCTGAAGACTTATTTCTAAAGGTTTTATTTCAATAGAAACAAAGTCTTGTGGAGTATGTAGTTATGTACCTCAAAGATTTTTTTTTTCCTTCTTTCAGAGAGGCACAAATATTTATCAGTTGAAGTGCTTACTGTTGTAACTTTGCAGGGTTTTGCTTACGGTACAAAGCTGTAACAATTTTATTTAAAGAAAAAGCCCTATAATCTGAAGTTTCAAAAGGTAAGAGAAACATTCCTATGTGCTATTTTTAGTGACATTTGAAAGAGCAGATACGCTTGCAGAAATGCGCTTGTTCAGGGCAGCACATAAACAGAGACGATCAATATACAAAACTAAGTTGCTATCCAAATGTTTTATCCCAGCAAACTACGCTGATATTTAATAAGAAAACCTAATATTTACATAAAAGCACTGAACAATGAGCACTTTCTGACAGATGTTTTATCCTTTAATACTAATAAGCTTATTGCATGGCATTTCCAATTTGCAACATCGCAAAATGCCATTTATCTTATCAAAGAGACTAATTCCAGAAGCAAATGTCAGTAATGCTTATAACAACAACCTATTTAAGACTGAATTTTGAAACTCAAGGAGTTGAGTAGTTGTTTTGTATCATCCACTCAAGAAAGCCTACTGCTTGTTTCAACGCAGAATGCAATGGTACTAGACATCAAGCACTACATCCCATGCTTTGCATGTAGCCATATTTAGTGTTACAGTAAATATATTTAACACTATATTAGCTTAGATTTTTCTTGAAGTATCTTATTATTATCAAATAAATGGAAATCTTTTTCTGTTGCCCTTAAAAAAATGACAGACAAGTAATTCTGTGGCCCAATTTTAAGGCCACAGCTAATAATAATAGATGCCCTAGATGTAAGTGATCTTCCTTAATTGCCAAATAATTGACGAGTTTTATTACAGATTTTGCAGCCACAATAAAGTTCAACTGAAGTTTCAATGCAAATTCCAATTTTCACCAATTAAGAAAACTACAGACTTCAAGACTTCAAAGATGACAAAGATTCCTTCTAGACTCAAACTTCTTGCACTGATTTCACAATACGAAGCTCATGTCTCTTAATGCTAGTTTAGGTGGAATTAAAGGTGTCATAATTACCTTGGAAAGTTCATCAGTGTAGGGACATGACAAGAAAGATGGAATACTTTGGGACATTTTTCACAACAAAGGAGCTCCCCTCCGTTTTGACATACTGCACACCAATCTTCATTGGGGTCATCCTCTTTTCTGCCCTCCCCAGAGTGTGAGGGGCCTAGCCATCCTGACTTCCCACTGGTTGCATTCTCCTGCAGTATCCCTGGTTGATCATCTGTGCTGTCTGGTGCATCTGTTCTTATGACAGCTTCATCAGAAGTGGAATTATGATTGCTGTCTAACAGCAATGAAGTAAGTATGCTTCTTGAAAAGGTAGTCTGTAAGAAGAAACAAAGGAAGCTTAATTATATATTGGTGTCAATTTAGATGTCCCTAACAACGAGTAAACTGACCAGAATAACACATTTTTATATGTAGGCAACCATACAACTTGTAACTTCCATGCAAGAATTACTATCATACTATAGCATCAGGCACCTAACCACAAGAAATTAGCTATGAGAGGCTACTTCTGGCATTTTAAATACTGCTCCACTAATAAAACTAAAACTAATCTTTGATGCCCCAAAAGCATCTAAGCAACTTATGTACACTACTACACTATGATTAGAAACACTTCTTAGCACCCCATGAAAATTTGATGTTTGTAAGCTACTTCCTGCTTTCCCAGGTTTTCAACAGATAAAGTCTGATGGCACTAGTTAATTGAATCGGTAGAAGAAATAGTTCGAATCTGAATTTCACTTCTTCATTTTATGTTAATACCTTCAGCTTTTCAGTTTTCCCCTAGAAAAAAGTCCCCAACAGAATATTTGTAAATTACTTTA
>VXAL01015729.1:140411-185949 GCA_013399475.1 Chauna torquata
TTTTTTTTTTTTTTTAAATAATAAGATCATGTTTGATCAGAAAATAAGCCACCTTGGTATCAGTTTTCTCAATTATCCAGACACATCACAAATCCACAGGTAGCAACTGCATTGACCACTGAAATTTCTATTTATAAGCTAGACTTCTCAGAAGCGGATGCAGAACCTCTGCTAGGTCACCATATGTACAGTGATTTCGGCAATACATCTTCATAGCATAACCATAACCATATACAAGTTGAAGAGTTCATAACGACACTGTCCACAAAAATCTGTATGTGGAAATGTCTCAGATTCTGTTGTGTAGTTCATTTTTTTTACCCTGACAGATACTGTGATATTAATGTACTCTTTAAAAAATAGAATATTTCTATCTAAGAGTTTACTGGGGAGAACATACAACAGGACGTAGAAAGAGCAACAGCAAGTTATGACTAGAAAACTGTGACATTTCAGATACCTACAGACCTCAGACCACAAAAATAGGCTCAGAAGTTATTTGAAAGAAGAAAATCAACTAAATACAGCTCAATACCTCTAATGTGGACCACTAACAAATATGGACCAATCAGAAGAAAAATGAAAGAAGTTTAGAAGCTTTAGAAAAGATGATCTGATGATGCTCCCTCTACTACCTGCTCACATGTATGTTAGAGGATAAATGAAGAAAAGTACCAAAAGAAAGAGCTAACAAATATTTGAGTCTACTATACCAACAATTAATACCTAATATAGCACTTTCAATGAGTTAAAAATATAAAAATATATATNTGGTTGTTTCCCAAAACAGTCCTGAATACTGCCAGCAACATGAGGCAATCCTGCATTGTTTTCTGGAACTGTCTCATTTTGACAAGCACAAGAAGAATTTTAAAACTAAAAGGATTTCTACTTTTTACAAACATTAAAACTTACTTTAAAATAGAACCCATAAAACATTGCTCCTATGGTACACTTACATCAGGAAGAGAAGGTAGATTGTAGGAGCTACCCACTGGAGAACTCAAATCTATCACTGGAGGACCATATGTCTTCCCATCACATCCCACAGCACTAGTGACTGTGGGGCTGGATGGAGTAGATGTTATGGTGCTTGCAGTTGAAATGGCAGTTGAAGTTTGCCCATTACCAACCTGCCACTAAAAAGAAAAGACGATAATCTGCAGTTATCCACAATTCAGCTTTTTTCCCACCCCCTGTAGATTACATATACTACACATTCTGGTTCTAACTCATCAGCTAAACAAGCAGCTTAGTTCAGTAAGCTGAATTCAAATTTAAAATCCTGATTTACTCTGAAGTTATCTAATTTCATCAACCAATCTTATAAGACAAGGAAAGAGGACAAGTAGTTGAAAACTATGAATAGAGGAAATAAATGTGAATTCTTAAATTCAAAGCTGTATCTCGATGTTAAGTATCTATTAATATTTCATGCTGCATTGACAGTGTTGTGGGAGGAATGTAACAGTTTTAGTGAAATAAAAGCACTACAGATAATAGGCTGAATGCACAACTGCTCCAGTACTTTTATTAAGTAAATAACTATATTGTCACTTGGACACCACCAAGTGCGTTTGATGCTGTGCTTCCCTTAACTTCTTAAAATGATTAAGAATTTGAAATGCTGACTTCTTAAAATGATTAAGAATTTGAAATGCTGAATGGATCTCCACCTATCTATACATTTAACACCATGATATAAAGTGTACAGACAAGTTGGACTAAATTTCATTCTCATTTAGACATATGCAGTTTTCAATGACTAAAGGAATTTCATAGCAGCTGTAGACAGTTTGATTCTTCTCAACTCCTTTCTAGTCAGTCACTCCACTCACTAGTTTCTAGTTTGAGAAAGACATTACTAGATAATGAAAATACTTGAAAGAAAGGCTTGCAGACAGGCCAATCTTTTTTTTCAGATGCTGACAACAGAACTGATTTGGTTTTTGTTACTACAGATTCTTAGATATTGTGCAACTTTCTTCAATTCAGTTGAAATTAGTTCTCTGACATCATAAGCATTGCGAACATGAATGGTATTACCCCACTCCTCAGGTCACAGATCAGATTAATTTGATTCTTCCCTGCTTGCCTCTGGTGACATGATCCTCTCTTTCCTTCAAAATACCTAACAACATGTGTTAATAGGCTTTTTAATGAAGATTTGGCTTGCTGAAGAGACAGAAAACTTCTGAAGTATTTGCTCCCATCTCAGTTCAACTGCTGATCAGCTGTGTATCAATCACTCTTACTCAGCAGAGGTCCCACACCTGTGGGCTTTTTTTTTTTTTTTCCCCCACATTTGTAAGAGTTCAGATTTGGCACAATCTGGAGAATGGTGGGAGAATGGTGGCAGCTATAGCTTTTTAGTCAAGCTTTTACCTCGTTTCCAGTGAAGTAACTAACATGAAGCTAAATACTGGGATTTGCCATTCTGTTTATTCATTCATTGGAGGGTGCAGACCATGTCCATATTAAGTTTTACATAAGTGGCCAGAAATTGCAGTAATAGCAAATAGAAGGAAACACCTACATATCACACACAATGGCTTATTTCCGTAACAATTCAGCTGCTTAGAACTATCAGAATGAAAGAAACTTGACAGTTCTCATTAAGAAAACTGTGGGTATCTTGTCACAGAGAAGAAATCAGCCTCCGTTTCAATCGGAAAGCACTCTTGAAACATAATACAAAAGTAACATGATATAAAGCACATTTGATCTTTTATTTTTACACTGCAAGTGAAATAGGAAAGAAACTCTACCTGTTTTATAGCTTGCTGTGCCAAGAATGCCATCTGCAATGGATTGAGCTTTATTGCTTGCCTTGGTAGGTTCTGATTTTGGGGAAGTCTCATCTGTTGTGCAGGAGGAGCTGAACCATTGGACTTGGGGCTATGACTCTGAAAATGAATCAAGCGCGGAGGTGCCTGCATGAAGAAAAAACAGCTCTGCAAGTTAAATAATATTGATTCAATGTTCCAGAAATTTTTACTGCCCTTCACTTCTGAAACACTTAAATGCAAACAAAGAGTATCACCCCATTTATCTGAATGATCACAGAACACATGGAAAATTAATGTTAAAAACAAAACCTAGTATATGGTTTTGAATTATTCTGACATAATAAATGCAGATACATCACAAGAACTAGTAAGAGTATTTCAACTTTGAAAGTTATATGGGATAATCACAGTTCCATGCAAAAAATGCCTCAGGGGGGAAAAGAAATGACATTCATTTTATAACCATTTGATAAAATATAAAATATATAGCTCAGCACTATATATGGTTGCTTACCACATGATATTATTTTCTCAGCAATAATAGGCTAAGCATTACCACATATTCTGCCAGACAAGTTTAAAATGCCCATTCAGTGCTCAGTAAAAAAAAGGTTCCCTAACCCGTTTATATAGCCATCAGCTAAAGATGAAGCTATCTGAAATTCTGCATCTAGACCTAATTTCCTTCTTTACTTTCTCCTTCTTTGGTGACATGGGAAAAAAGAGTCTTATCTGGAAATAGTCATAGTTTACCTGATGAGATGCAGGAGGTTGCTGCACGGCTCCAGGCATTCTTGGATTTGGTAAACCTACTGGACCTGCTCTGCGTTGAGCTTGCTGTCTTTGAGCCATGACCTGTTGCTGCATGTGCTGGAGTCGGAGCTGAGCCAAGTTTATTTGTGTTGGGAACTTAGACAGCTGGTTTGAAGGTAAGCTGCCTGGTGGCTGCAAATTTGTTTCCATCACAGGGCTCTTGGGCATATGTGGCGGGGTTTCTTTATCTTCAATTACCAGAGAACCTGGTTTAAAAAAAATAAAATGAATACTAACATATTGCAGTTAGAAATACTATTTTTCACAATTAGTTCCTTTTATACCATGAGGTCATCACTCACTATTGTAACTTAAAGGATGGGTAAACATGAGATAAAGGACCCCATTTATGTTGTTTCCCTGCAAAAACATAGTCATATTTTATAATGCAGAAAAAGGTGATACTAGCAAACTGTCTTGTGCAGCAGCCTCCCCTATGAGGTGGATTCTCCTAGAAAGGTGCCCTGGAATCTCCAGAAGAACAAGGGAACAGTTTCAATGGGAGAAGAGAGCATCCTGATCCAATCGTCTGATCGAGACATTTAATTGTGTTAAAATACTTGAAGGTTTTGTGATTTTTTTTTTTTTTTTTTTGCCTCTGAATCAGCATCATGGAATATTCAAATAGTCTGTTGCTGATACTTAATCCCAATTCTAGGGAGAGATGGGCAACTCCAGGAAATGTTTCCTCTCTCTCTCTCTCTTGATTTAGACGGAAACTTGACTAGGCAGGTAACTTTTAGACACTAATGCTGGGTGAGAGATTTTTATCAAAACAGGTACATAGTGCAATTATATGAAGCTCTCATGTAAAACTCTGGTTACCACATTCAAGAAAGACAAATTCCAGCTAGAACAGAGTTTGATTCAGACTCAAGGGACTAGTACACTCTTTTTACACAAAAAGAAAAAGAAAGTTTGTTTAAGACAGAGTGAGGTAGGAAAAGTTACGGTCCAAGACTGAAAGTTAAAAAATTCCAATGACCTGTGGAAGACTGCACACAAAGCTTTTCAATACAAGTGGGCGATAAACACTTCACATTCCCTTCTCTTGTGGAGATTCTGGTTTGCTTCCTAGCAGAGTTCACCTCATGAGATGGGCACACCACACGACAGTCTGACAATCCCTGTCACGACAGAACGTGACATCACCCTCTACCACTTCCCTCTCCATATCTGTAAGTCTCCGTGGATCCTGTGCAGTCTGGCCTGGCTCATTTTTGAGTAGATTATCCAAAGGAGGAGGAAACAATGTGTGTTTTATATTCCTCTTTTTTATCCCAAGAGCTGAGAAGCTATGCGAGAAGCATCGTTCTAGTTCCCTAGCAAGACACATAAGGGAAAGGGGTGTGCATAGACACAGAGGGAGTCTAGGCCAGCCAACATACTGTAGCACAGAACAGAATACTACCATCAGTCATACTATTTTCATATTGACACTTAGTAATTTTGGTGTTGTATACATTTTAATTATGATTCTACCACATCAGTCATTAACAAAAATATTAAATATTCTAAAGAAAATGAAAAACCCTACCACTCTATTGCCTAATACCCCTATTAAGCCTGTAACAGGTCTAGGCAATTCCTTTCCCATAAAGCAAGCAGAGAAAAATGCTGATGAATAAAACTGTTTCCCATATGACTGTATGAAGCAAAATAGATCAATTTTACTTTCTCTCTCTAGAAAAGGGGATTACCTTTACAAAGACTGGTATTGACTGTTCTACAATCAACCATCACCAAACCCATACCACATTTTTATTCCATTCTCTCCAAGTCTAATTATGTCTTTAAAAGTCTTCCTAGAATTAACATCTGTGGTCTAAAGCTACTTACCCAAAGTTATCATAAGAGAATGATTCCCTTCCATTATTCTAGAAAACTATGGGTCACAGTACAATTTGTGGAATTAAAATACTTCAAAAGTTGTATTTTCTTAAATATACTCTGAAATCCATAAATGAGCTATCCCTTTAGTGTACAGATGCTATTACATTGTCAGTAACTGACACAGCCTGACTAGAATTCAAGTCATTCCCAGAGTAATTTGTTTCTTTACTATCCTGGTTTCAGCTGGGACAGTTACTTTTCTTCATAGAGGCTTGTATGGTGACATGTTTTGGATTTTTGATGAAAATAGTGGTGACAACACACAAATGTTTTTAGTTGTTGCAGAGCTGTGCTCACACAGCCAAGGACTTCTCAGCTTCTCATGCTGCCCTGCCAGCGAGGAGGCTGGGGATGCACAAGGAGCTGGGAGGGGACACAGCCAGGGCAGCTGGCCCAGACTGACCAAAGGGATGTCCCGTACCACACGGCGTCATGCTCAGCAATAGGAGCTGGGGTAGAGAAGGAGGAAGGCGGGGACGTTCGGGGTGATGGCGTTTGTCTTCCCAGGAAACCGTTACGCGTGATGGGCCCTGCTGTCCTGGAAGTGGCTGAACACCTGCCGGCCCATGGGAAGTAGCGAATGGATTCCTTGGTTTGCTTTGCTTGCGCATGCGGCTTTTGCTTTACCTAGTAAACTGCCTTTATCTCAACCCATGAGTTTCCTCACTTTCACCTTTCAGATTCTCTCTCCCATCCTGCTAGGAGGGAACGAGTGAGCAGCTACGTGGTGCTTAGCTGCCTGCCAAGGTTAAACCACAACATTTACTTAGACTATGTTACATTTTTCCTTTAGTGGTTCTTAAATCTAGTTTATTTACTGAAATAAACATGTCTGATCATAAACTTTAGAGCCCGAATGCTGCAGTTTCTGAAACCAGATAGATGAAACATGATCTGGTTTTATATATCACTTAGATAAACTTTACAAAAACTCCTACGCTGATCCATACAGGAGCCATTTATATTGTATCACTTCTCAGAAATTAAGGGAACAGACTTCAGCTGTTCAAAAGACTCATTGAATGAGGAAAAAAAAAAAGACAAAAGACAAAAAATGCACACAAGAAAGTCCCCCCCTCAACAAATATCATCTCAGTTTAGCAGCAGCTCACACAGTCATCACCACATGGTTTGACAATTCATTTCTGAAAACAGATTCACTTTTGATTCCTTTCCCAAATAAACTTACTTACAAGAAGGAACTTTGAAAATTTCCTTGCTACCATCCAGTGTCCTGTTGTGTTGGGAAATGAAGCTTGTTTGCCATAAACTGCTGCCATAACACTGTTTCTCTGCCTTTTAAGAGAAACATACATTTTCACCTTGTGGTGGTTTTACCCAGCTAAACAGCCGACCTCCAGCACAACCGCTCGCTCACTCCCCCTCCTCAAAGGAACAGGGGGAGAAAATACGATGGACCAGGGCTAAGGGTTGAGATAAGGACAAGCAGGTTGCTCACTAATTATCGTCATGGGCAAAACAGACTCAACATAGGGAGACTGATATAATTTATTACTATCACTAGCAGACTAGAGCAGTGAGAAACTAAAAGCAAACTAAAACCACCTTCCCCCCATCCACCCTCTTCTACCTCCTCCCCCTGAGCAGCGCAGGGGAACGGGGAATGGGGGCTGCGGTCAGCCCATATCGCTTCGTCTCTGCCGCTCCTTCGTGGTCACTCTCTGCCCCTGCTCCAACGTGGGGTCCCTCCCACGGGATGCCGTCCTTCCCGAACGGGTCCTGCGTGGGCTTCCCACAGGCTGCAGCTCTTCAACAGCTGCTCCAATATGGGTCCCTACCACGGGGTCCATCCTTCAGGAGCAAACTGCTCCAGCACGGGTCCCCCACGGGTGGCAGCTCCCACCGGATCACCTGCTCCTGCGTGGGCTCCTCTCCACGGGCTGCAGCTCCGGCCCAGAGCCTGCTCCTGGGGGGGCTCTCCATGGGCTGCAGCCTCCTTCAGGCCACATCCACCTGCTCCTCCGTGGGCTCCTCCACGGGCTGCAGCGTGGAGATCTGCTCCGTGTGGTACCCCATGGGCTGCAGGGGGACAGCCTGCTCCACCATGGGCCTCACCACGGGCTGCAGGGGAACTTCTGCTCCGGCGCCTGGATCACTTCCTCCCCCTCCTTCACTGACCTTGGTGCCTGCAGGGCTGTTCCTCACTCCTCTCTCTCCCAGCTGCTGTCACGCAGCAGTTTTTTCCCTTCCTTAAACGTGCTCTCCCAGAGGCGCAAACAGCATCGCTCACTGGCTCAGGTCTGGCCAGCGGTGCGTCCCTTTTGGAGCCGGCTGGAGCTGACTCTTAATCTGACATGGGGCAGCTTCTGGAATCTTCTCACAGAAGCCATCCCTGTGGCCCCCTGCTACCAAACCTTTACCATGTAAACCCAATACACACCTCTCTCTGTACATCTGTACAGCTGACTGTATTTTCTGACAAAAGGCCGAAAAAGTCCCACAGGTATCTCCCGAAACATTCTACGCACAACAGAAAAATAAAAACTGCCCATCAAGCTAGAGTTAGAAAGAGAAAGGAAGCACAACAGCAGTCACAAAATCCTAAAAAGACCTCTGAGCTTCAATTCCTGCTCCCAAGCTGATGAGTTCCTAGCATGCTTATCTCCATTAAACTTAGAGGCTTTCAGGCAATCACACAAATGGACTACCTGCAAAGCTTCCAGGCTCTGGGGTTCAACAGTGTCATAAAACCCTTGCAGCTTATAGCTGTAAAACAAAAACACAAACACTAGTTTGGAGACTAGAGCAAGAACTTCCCAGAAGGTATTAGGGTACCAACGATGAACTGTTACATTGCAATTCTGTTAAAAACTTGCTTTTCCCCTGAAGTCCACTCCCAACTTTAGGAAAGATGATCTTAAAAACGGACAACTGTCTAAAAGTAATGTTCTTTCCTGTTCTTCTGTTTTTCTTTGGCATTCTCCCCTTCTCTTCGTCTCATTTCTCCAAGGCTTATTGTTCAGCATGAGAAGGGAGCAAATAGGGGTTCTTAAACATGTTATGGTGCTGCTGTGGGTTTCAGCTTGGGAAGATGGAATTGAAGTAGAAGGGCTGGAAGATGTAGAATGCTGGAATCCTTGCTTAGGTTATAAAGTAGGGTTATGTATTGTGTTCCTTGTTTCAGAAGGTAGAAGGCATGTATATTGCCCAGGAAATGGAGAGCTGTTACTTTCGCCATCACACATAGCATTCAAGCAAGGGAAGTTTGTCAATATTTCATCGTAAGTATTCATAAAATAATACTTTTTCCACACAACACACTTTAAATGTCTTCTACAGGTAAGCAAATTAGTGTAAACAAATAAATAGTTCAGAGGCTATTTATCTTAACAACAACAACAACAAAAAAAAGCTGCTTCCAAAACAGGAGCAAAGTGCCAAAGGGCTAATAAAACTTTACCATACCTAGATTGAAAATATTTTGAGCCCAGAAGCTAGGATCACAGTGAAACTGGATGGTATTGTTGGTCACTGGTGAAGCATCACATCTTGCTCGGAGAAGATAGCGTAGTCGGTATGTAATCTAGAACAAGAACAAAACAAGCGTTTTTCTTCTAGGGTTAAAGCCATGAATATGAACTATAAAAAAAAAAAACAAAAAGCTTTGAACAAATCCCTAGAGAATTGGGGTAAGAGATAGAGAAGCTTGTCCAAACAACAAATAAAAGGGATATTTTCAACATCTCTCCCTTCCTTCTAAAGTAGCTCTAAAAAGCAACAAACTACAGCATAAAGAAAAACAATTCTCTTCCCCTGCAAAGATGCATATCCTTCCACAAACTCAGTCATCACATTTAATCTACTTGCAAGCAAAGAATGGATTCATGTAATCATTGTTTTTTTGTCCCAAACCTAAGTTAACCCATTAACTTTTCAAAGAAAAGTATCCCATTCTTTTGGCAACAAGTATCATCACAGGGAATTTTCCTTTGCAGTAAATTTAAGGTCTCTTCAGAGAGTCAAAAGAATAGATTTTTATAAACTTTTTCCAATAAAGAGTTATCACTCTTTCTTTCATAAATTTCTTAGAAAATTCTCAGTTATTTTCAGATTCTCCAAACTCCTTGGCTCCAAAGGACTGGACTATGATTAGGTTATACAGACAAAATGCTCTATCAAATCCTGATTTTTTATCCAGTTCCTATAAAGAAATATTTTCTTGCAATTATTTCACTAGAAATATCCAACAGACACTAGTTTAGAGTAACGCAAAGCAGATACAGAAAAAGCTTATCAAGTTCCATACTTATTTTTGTATAATTTCATTTTCCTCTTAAATATTTTTCTTGAATAATAATTTCCTAGAAAAGTTCAAGAGACTTGTTTGGTCACATCTGCCTAAACTGATACCAATTATCTTTTATCTAGGAACTTACTCCTTCTTTTTTCTTTCATTTGGACAGGTCAGTTTTAGAACAGATACAAAAACATTTAACAAGACTTGTGTTGGTTTTTGTTTTTGTTTGTTTGTTTAAATGACCATGGAAAATTTAAAGTGCACCACTATTTTGAATATAGACTTCTTAGTATTTCTGTGTACATTGCCAGAGTCAATTATACTACACTGTAGAATTTCTATCATTTTCTGCTGTCACCAATACTAGTTGCAAACAATTTTTGTCACAGCTTGTTCCATATATTCCTCCTGTTGTGCACATACATACATCATATATAAACTCACGATTAGACTATTTACCTCCAGTTGCTAATGGTGGTAGCTAAAAATGTTTTATTCATGCTGGAAGACTAGGCTGGGAAACTGATGTCTTCCTGCACTGTTTAGTACACTATTTTCTTGGTGTACAGGCATTACTTCCAAACTCTAATGCTGAATTTAAGTCTGCGGGGTATTCCTCCCTCCTAGTTTCATATGGTTGGATATTCCCAAGCAGAAGCCTCGTATGCTCCTCTATGTGTCACTGTTCAGGAACAGATCTTCCAGATGTCCATGGACAAGCTAGTTACTCAATTTCAAAATAACACTAACCATCAGCAAAAATCTGGAGCCTAAGTTTCACCTGTTCTTTTAAAAATTCTCTCTCATTTGCTCAGGCTTCATGGGCTAAGTAAGATGGTCTTTTTCTTAGGATGTATAATGTTTATAAAATTAACACGCCTACAACTTAACATGTTTTCATACTCATATAGCAGAAGTCTTTGCAGGAACACTAGGCAATTATAAATAACATGATTCAGTTTGATGCCCTTTTTCCCTATTCAACTAAAAAAAATTACTTGCTAAGGCAGTATAAGGCAGGCCCAGTGAACTTAGTAAGCTGAGAAAACAAAGTAATATTCCACTACCTCCTATAGCCTGCAGTGTTTTAATGGGTCTCAAAAAACACAAAACAAACGAAAAAAAACAACCACACACCAAAAAAACCTGCAGATTCTCAACTAAGCAATGAGAAAACAACAAAAAAAGAAAGCTTTCGTTCCAATTATAGGAACTGGAAAATGAGGATCTAGCATCTCTCCTCGACATTACCACAGCTTTCCTTCATCTTGCAAGTACAATCTAGTAACCTCTGGATAAACGTGGATAAAGGTCAGCATTTTTTGTTTAATTTCAAGTTTTTTTTTTTTCTTTTCGTTTTTTTTTTTTTAGGATTTTTGTTCATCATGAGCAGTCAGCCTACTGAGACCACGTGCGCTCAGATCCTAAGTGTCATTATAGCATTTAAGTACTTAGTTTCGTAACTGTTTGCATGAACAAGCAAAAGCCTCAGCTTCGTTTTTATCAGCTTAACAAATCAATTTTTGACTTTTAGTGGAAGATGAGTCTGACAGTACAAGGCCATACATTACTTTTTACATTAAATGCTGGATATCAGACTCTAGCATATATAAATACCTTCCTGCTCTGAACTCAGAAGCTGTAACAAGTACTGAAAAGAACCTCAATGATAACATAGGACATGCAACAATTTTGCCCAGTGTTTCATGACTTCAAGGTTTTCACTTCAGAGTAAACGAATTATCACTACTTCTGCAGATCTACAACAATTCTATGGTAATACAAGATGAGAGAATCATGACCAGAGAAGCTAAATTATTAGAAACATTCTAGATTTACGTTTCTGAGAGGAAAAACATGAAAAAATTATATACAAATATTTTAAGAAGTATGAAGTCATTTAAAAGTCTAATTCCTTGGTGTTACAGACAAACGTGCACATGCACCTGCCCTAACTATAATATCTGAGTAAACAAAGAGATCTATCTTCCTAACCTTACCAAGCGTTTGCTGTACAGTAGTGCTGTGCTGCTCCCACTGGAAACTGCCCATTTGGAAAAATTCATGACATGTTCCAGCTGTTTAGAGAGACCTGCCACTTCCTGTTGTTGCTGCAGAAGCTTCATCCGATGCTCTTTTGCCAGAGTCTGCAAGTGGAAAAGCATTTCCAGTCAAAGGGTTCAGTTTGCAGTTAAAATGCATTAGCTTTCATATTTGTTATTCATAATGGTCAAGTGGTCTCACCTAGCTCTTCTAAAAAGCACCCCTTGCCCCTTGACTGCAGCTATTAAGCAAAAAAAGTCAGTACACATTTAAAATATCAATGTTTTGTGTGCACATTTCCATTTTCTCTTATGACACATTCATATATACATGTGCCTCTCTATACTCTCACACACTTTCTTTTTAAGCACACTTGGAGGTAATAATTTTCTAGGTATCAATTTTAGACAAATCTCCTTTGATTTGTTATTGAATTGCTGAATTTATGGAGAGTTCTGATGGAAAAACCTTTCATGCATGACACATAGGATTATGACCTGCAAAAGCTTGGAGGAAGAAACTGTGTTCAGAGACAGATCCAATTCACACACACAAAAAAAAGGAACAGATAAATAAGTTAGTAAATAAATTCACTTGCTCAAATGTCTTGTGTGGGACATCTCTCTGCTTTGGAATTGCAATAGGACATGTACAAGTGGTTAATGCTAGAAATCGATTTTAAATCTTAATCCGAAAAAAAAGTGAAAACTGACGTTTTTGTTTCTCATGATAGAAATAAAATTACCTCCAACTGATGCAGCAGAGCTTTTCCCTTTTTGTTTATTTCTACCATCAGTGTAAATATGGCAACTTTAATATCCTGTTCCACCTGCTTTTGATTCTGATTCACCTCAAGAATTCTGCAAGTAAACAGTATAGAAAATTATGTTCTTTACCTCACAAATCCACCCTCCAAACAGTATTAAAAGCCTCTCCACTGCTGCTGAGACTATAACATTTCCTTATCATATGCGCCAATTAATACATATACCATCAGATACTTTTAGTCAGGAAAATCACTGGGAGAAATAGAAAGAGCAAGTACCGGTGACCTCTTGACAAAATTAGACTTTACCACCAGTGAATTAATGACTTAAGTCTGTAAAATTACTGACATTTGTCACTGAGAAAAATTAAAAGCTCATTGTAATTGAAATTCTTGATTCTTCATTGTCTCGCACGTTTCTGGAATGGCCCAAGGCAATCAGAACTGTTTAAGTCTAGTTTCCACCTAAGGCAGAACGATATTCTAGAAACAAAAAAACAATAAACTGATTTTTTTTTTAAATTTAGTTATTTCAGCAATAATGCTGAAACTGGTAAAAGGGAAGCATAATCTTACATTGTGAAAACCACTACCGCTAAAAGACAGAGCACAATAACCACTTAGACACAGCAAAAGAAGAGAAAGGTGTCTGCTTTTTTCCATCTCCACCATCTTCAAAGATACACAAAGAGAGGAAAACTTCACGTTGCGCTTAGCATCCTGTACTGTGTTGAATTTTCCTGGGTAGTGCCTCTGAACTCTGCTACTATATGCATTTTACAGAGTTATTCTTCTCCTAGGTTTGTAGTATGGACTGAATAAAGCCCCAAGCACAAAAGTATTAAATAAATCTTCAAATATGTGTCACAAGTATTATGAAAACATGAGTCATAACCTTTCACTTTCTAAGAGGGATCTACACTAAGAAAATGTGCGCTCATGATGCTGAAGAATATAAGACTGCCTTCTACGCTCTTCATTGTATAACTTGTTTTGTTGCACCCAAGCTATTGCTGCCCATTAAGTCCATAGGCTGAGCAGAAGAGTCACCTAACACAACCATGCACATCAAACAGCCAACAGTCTCCATGGGAAACTGAAGATTTTAGAAATTCTAGAAAATTTTAGAATTTCTCCTTCTGGAAGCATAAAAGGAATGAGGTACAAAATCTACTAATCTAAACATTTCAATAAATTACAGTGTATATCCAAGTTGCCCTCTGTCAGTTTTAACCTCAGAATCCGATACATACCTGTTTTGGATCTGCTTCCCTGTATATTTTATGTATTTAGTCTTCTCCATCAATTTCGTGATTAGTGTCTCAATGATCACTTTCTGGTTCTGAAAAGCTTCTTCTATAAACTGGTACCTGTAGTAAACAACCAGTGAGTATTTATGCATGCAAAAGGTGTGATATACTAAGAAGCAGACTGCCTTACAAAAGACTTCATTACATGAGGAAAGATGCTGCAAAGTCCAAAATTTAACTGCAATCGTGATAGTATATCTCAGCAAATGCTGACCTACTTTATTTATATTGTATCTCCTTTAATTTTGATTTGATGTTTTGAGAATTATGATTTTCATAAACATGAGGGGATACCATATGACCTTGTCCCAGTTTTACTGGGAGAGAAATTAATGTTGTCCTGTAGCCACTACTAAAAGTGAAAGACCATGTAAGCTATTACTTCATGCAAGATAAGGGTGTAGAAACAGAAGAAAGAGAGCGCTGAGTCTGTAGAATTCAGCAACACTAAATCAAGGAACTGAAATCAACAATTTGTGAAAAAAAGAGGTGGCATATTCTGAAAGGGGTATAAATCCTAAGGAGGAGAATTTAAGAGGAAGACTGCAACTCAGCAAGATCAACATTTAGCCTGTTCCAAGAAGCAACAGTGACCAACGTGTGTCTTCCTACTGATGTCTGCCTGGTCAGGCAAGCAAGTTCATTGAATAGTTGCATCAACAACAGTGAGCATATTAATGTTTAACCTATGAGTACATCTATTCCAGGCCATTACTGTATGCATTAGCCAGAAAATTATTGTCCTCTACTCAAAAGTTGTATTTAATCCTGCTTTTCATCTTCAATGGCCGGTAGGAAATGACCAAAGAACAGCAACCCAAACATTTGAGTGTTATAAACAGTGTTCTCAAAGTACAGTATAGCCAAACTTAAGGTTTACTTTTCCTTTTAAAGGGCTCTTCACAGAAAAAATGCCCATTTGCTCCCTTCTGAATTTGTTGGGTAATGGTCTGTTATATAATCACCTTGTTGAAGGACCAATGGAGAAACTCCACATAAGCATACAGTTATATAACAGTCCCTGTGCTTTCTAAGGACTCTCTAAAGAGCTGCATAGCAACAAATTCTATCCAAATAAACTGACAGCAAAGAAAGGTCTTGTTCTTAAGTCACCTGACTAAAAATTGGAAGAATTAGGCTTAACTCTAAATGCTAGGTTTTTTTCCTTTCTGACCAGAAAATCTAATTTTGCACTTTTTTCACCCAATTGTATTGCATATGCCTAGAGCTACAATCAGCTTCAAGTTACCTTCCTACAAACAAGCTGTATAAAACATGTACTTTGTTTTGATACCTGTGCTCTTTGTGTTCTAATAACTGACAGTCTCGGCAGGTCAACTTGTCACAGGTTTCACAATATAACTTCAGCTGCTCCTTTTTGTGGTAAGGGCAAAACACAGGTCGCTGACTGGTCACACCAACTGCCTCTGTTGAATAAAGGAAGATGTCAGTCAAGTCTCTTGAAATTATTAAAGATTTGCATTCTCATGTTTTTCATTACCTTACTCCTCATCTTTATGCTAAAAATGTGTATCAGGCCACCTACTCAAGAATACAACAGCTGTAAGTTCAAACTATAACGTCTCACTCTTGATCAAGAATAGAGCTAACACCCTCTGGAAAACGCTTAGACCCTATTTTACCACAAGTTACTATGCCTCCGCAAAACCATTTACAATAGGAATAGCCAGTACTGTTGCAGTTGCACAAGACATTACTCAACTAGCAAGTTCATTTTTTGAAAAGGAACAAGGAGATTGCTGACCTAACTTGTTGCTCTGTCTTCTTTCTCAGCAAAATGGGTGAAAGGGGTTTTGAGGATATCAAAGACATAGGCATTGAAAAGTGCGTTAAAAAAACAAAAACAAAAACATAATAATCAGAAGTCACTAAAGTCCCTTCAGGAGCCCATTCTAAACGTGTCAGAAATCTCAGTTCTCAAAGCAAATACGAAAGAGCATAGGAAACTACTGTATGGTAGAAACGAAATTTGTTCTTTATGCAGTGTAACCAAAAAAAAGCCTGATCTACTGTGAGTTGGGTCAGACACTAAGTTCATGAGGATTATATGGCTTGTAATGAAAACTTGACTTCATGCTGCAGCCTTCCTTCATTGCAGATCAAGAAGGTCCCTCTTCTGTACCCATTCATTTACTTTTTTTAATAAAACCCATAAAGTTATTTTCAGATCTGTACTCCACCAAAATTCTTTGAAACTGACCAGCAGGCTCATAGGAGGACTGAATATACAGAAAGCACTCCTATCACTGTTTCCTCAACACATCATGTTCAAAGTAAGTCATACACTGCTTTTGTCCTCTCCATGTACATTCAACACTCACTTTTGATTAACCCCATCTGAAAGTGGGATACAGAATAGAGCACCTATCTCCAAAGTATCATATCATACTGGAAACCATGCTTTGAGAAACAGATTATAGAAATGATAACCCACGTCATATATAAAATTCACAGGACTAGATATTGTGAAATGAAAAAAATATTATATGTNACATTATTTACAAGATAAACCATGCTCATCCAATGGACTTCTTAGAACTGGTATATCATTTGGCAGCATCCTGTGATATTTATAAATGTCGTATAATATTGCTTAAAGACAAGATNCCGCCTTTTTAAACATGAGAAGAATCAGGCATTCACCATGAGAACACAGATTTCTCATAGGCTGTACTGTACACTGCATCCATCCTTGTTGGTTTTCAAGACCCAAATGGATAAAGCCCTGAGCAACCTGATCTGATCTCACAGCTGACTGCTTTAGGCAGGAGGTCACACTAGATGACCCCCTAAGGCCCCTTCCAACCTTGAATTATCACAGATCCTACTGAGGAAAAACTCCTCAATCCATAACATATTTCCCTCTAATTTGTAAAGCAAGACATTTCAAACTTAAAATATACTTAGCGAAAATGTAAATTCTGGCATGCTTTATTGCTAACAAAACATGTCCTTATTATTATTATCAGTGCCACAAGAATGTAATTTATTAGTGCTCCTTTTGCTGTGGTATAACAATAAGTTCACGTAACTATTTAGTAGACTACTAGAAAAGCTAGAGACAAACACAAAAGTATTTTCTGCAGTTGATCTGTAAAGTCTAGACAATTTGCAATCATTCCAGATGAAACATCAAATAAATATGTGTATCTATTGGTTTAAAACACTTCAACACAAAAATCATAAACAAATGCTAATCTGTAGGGTTTCTCACCACTACACAGCATATCTGATAGAAAAAAATGACAGAAAAATGGGTATCATAGCCCCAGCCATGACAAAGTCTCTTTTCAGTAGCTACATTCGAATGCATCTAATTCTTAAAAAAAAAAACAACAAAGAAAAAAGCAGCACACTTTCTCTGGATCATTTCAGAGACTCACTTAGACAGCAGCCAAAGAAACAGCAGAATCAGTTCAAATGGTTGCAACCTTCAGGATGGAATTGAGATAAGCAACTGGGAGGCAGGAAGCTATCATAATGAATCTGTCCTTTTACATTTATTTGAATTAAGGAATAGAATTTTTGAAACTTATCATTTTAAAAAGAAATGTGTTGATTTAATTCAGTTTTCTAATGCAGACATATATCCTTTATGAAATTATAAATCAAGTGTGTTACCTGGAGATACTTCCTCTTTTTGTCTTACAGTATGATCCTTCGTGAATTTAACCCTCTGGTGAGCTCTGATGCAGGTCTTGCACAACCATTCTACACATTCCACACAAAACCCATTAGCTTCTGCATTGTCTTCACAGCTTGTGCAGACCTGACATGAAGAAAAAAGGTAGCTATTAAAATATACATAAAAGCTACTGTTTATATATCATCAGTGCACTTTCATAGTTTTCCTAAAACAGCGAAATGAGAACGGAAAACTGCCTGAGGCACAGGAACACTATATATAACTAAATAAAAGTAATTGAATGTGACTTCTCAAAGAAAGTGGTCATTTTGTCAATGTTGCTCTAAAACATTTACCTGACATAAAAGTCAAACCATTACTTTCTGCCTGATACAGCACACTTAGAAGTTGTGTGATGTTTACTACATAGAAAATATTTCACAATAGCATATCGTAAAGACAGTACACGATCAGCACTACTCTGATTTTAGAAGACTCTCAGTTCACATGGAAGCTTTAATGTTAGCTTCTGTTCATCAGCTTAGTTTCAGGAAATATACACAGTATTAAATAGCAGGGTTCTTCTCAAAAATCTCTGCATCACCACCTAAAGACAGCACTCCAGTTAAGCTTATCAGTAAAGATACCTTTGAATAGATCTTCAAACAATGCATAATAGTTTTCAACTGCAGCCTCTAGACTACATCCAAGAGATCTAGAAAAAGGTAATTAAGGAAAACAGACCTGATAGCAGACCAAAACATCTCTGCGCAGAGTCAATATATCCATAAGAAAGATTTAGTATGGATCCACCATATGACCAACAGGCTGAAAACTATGAATGATGGACAACAACACTTTACATGTTCATAACATTATTTCATTTTTAAGTCCTCCTTTACAANTTTACAACACCTCTGTAGTCATATCTTTAAGGGGGTTCTGGTGGTAACAATAATGAACATGCTTATGCAGATACTTGTTTAGGCAACCACCATCCATTTCTATCAATGTTAGTTGATAGAAAAAAAAATCCACCTTCTGTACTCCCACAAGATAAATATAGATTAAAGCAGAAGCAGCTATTTATATCCTGTGCAGATAGCTAATATATATGTAGAACTATGTCCCAGTTTGTCCCTTGAAGAAAATGAGGAACATTAGCACAAAAGAGGTGAACTGACTTGCCTTAGGCCACATAGCAAGTTACTGACGGAACTGGAATTTGAACATATGAGTTCCACACTCCCAATGCTGTGCTTACTCTCCTGGATCGTGTTGCCTCTCAAAGCAAATGATAAATGAAGTTACAACGCAAGGGTTGTAGACCCTTCTTGTTGTCACTTGGAGTTTGAGGCAGTTCATTTTCATTAAAGGTGACCTGCAAAGGAAAAAAAACCTGGGCTTGTGCCCCTTTTCCTGTTTCTTTACAAGAAGGAGGTCTGAAAGTCTTATTTAAAAACCTTCTTAAAGAAAACCAAAAAAACAAAAACAACCTTTCTTTCCCATGATCTCTTCTACAATAAAAATTCTAGACCTATCTAGACCAGTTGACTAGGAAAAAATATCAAAGTCAGGACATCGTAAAAAAAAAAAAGAAGTCAAGAAAATGGAAGTAAAACAATGAAAGGAAGATATTATAACCAGGAAGGTGAAAATTTTACTTGCTCTTAAGTTTTAATTTCAATGACTTTTTGAAAAAATAAATAGTATCCATGAAGCAGTGCTGAATCCTTAAGAAAAAACATTTAGAACAAACAAGTAAGTATCACTGAGGCATTAATTCAGTGTTACATTTTCTCTGACAGCAAATCCCATGAAGGAAATTCTCTCCCTTCCTCTTTTCCAGTTGTCTCCTCAAGTGTGCTAATGCAACCCTTTGCAAGACTGTGGTGTAAAACTAGATTGATTACATCGTTATAGCCCAATGATCAGTTACATCAGCACTGCTGACTGGGCAGAGTACTACTCCAAGACAAGAAGTTTTTAAATAACTTGTTGCCAGAAAAGTACTGTCATGTTATGCCCCTAGATTGCCCAGAGGTGTTTTTGCAGATTTAGAGAATTAGAGATTGGACTTTTTTTTTAAAAAAAACACTAGGGAAAACAAGGGAAAACAAAGTAAGGAGACAAATAAAAAAAAGTCCTTCAGGCATTTTTTAGGTCAAAGAAGCAAAACAAAAACAAAAAGGTAGAAACCCAATTAATATAAAAATAAATTAAAAAAAAAAAATACACTACATCCTTTCCAGGTCACCTTTAGCAAACTTACGCAGATAAGCTCGATACGTGTCAGGCCATTTATGCAAGTTCAAAGGATTTCAGAAATTAATCATTCCAAGATTTTGTCTATTCTCTTTTTTCAATATGTTTTAAGTTTTTTCCAACTGGCTACAGTTAGAAACAGATGAGGACTGTGATTCAATAACGAATAACCAGGTCCTGTGAAATGAGCTGAAACTCCTTTTTCGTAGTCCAAAAATATATATATTGCAACTTTATGCTCTTCAAATCCACCAAATGGAAGAGAGACAGATTTCTAAAGTTTTTCATAGACATCATAACTCATGCTGTCAAAATAGTTACGCATTCTAGGTATAAACTAGATTTGCTTTTACTCACTTCGTATCTGAAATATGCATTTTCAGATACAGGTTGGATTTTGCTAGAACTCCTAGTTATTAGAAGAAATTGTATAGCTAAAGTACATGGAAGTACAATTACTGCAAATATTTGCTATACTCTTACAAAACCTAAAACTTATTTCACTTTTTTTTTTTGTTTGACTCATACAAGCACTCCTGTAGTGATTTCAAAGAAAATTCTCCCTATTTAACCTGTAAAGTTCATTCTGGTTAGACAGATTTATTTTTAATTGAGTTTTCCTTCTAATTATGTCTAATTCAGTTACTAGTTTTAGTATTTATAACCCTGGGAAGTGTTCATTCAACCTTCATTCAATTTTAATGAAAGCTGAAATTACTCAGCATGTTGCAGGTAGGTCACTATTTTTTCTATTCTAAAAGCTTGTTTATTTACTTAAAGACTAGTTGGCATGCAAGAGTTGAGGAAATAAGAGCTGTCTTCTCAGCCACTTCTCAGTAACTGAATACTCTTCCAACTAGTTGTAATTTGGGTATCAAAGAGACTAAATAAGCAAAGGTTTCCAAGTTTCAAAAACAGAAAGCACAGTAGCCCAGAGGAATATTTGGTGAACTAACATTCCAAGTATAAATTGCTAAAGTATAAATTAGATGCAATAGTAACCTCTATTGGATGCAAAAAACATCGGTGCCAAGAGTGATGTAACTTCTTCTTGGCATACATAAAATCAGCAGGGACAGCACCTGCCTTTTGGGACATTCTCAACCATACGTAACTCTAAATATGAGCCATATCCTGACATCTCAAATGCATGAATCCACGGCAACATATCCTCCTTTCCTCAACACCCCATCAACAGCTGCCTCTCTTCTAAGCACATCGCAAACATGTTGTGACTCTTCCTCAGTCTGTTATCCACTGTCTCAGACCAGTGGCTTTCAAAGAGGTTTTCACCATGGCTGCAGCTTTGTTAAGATATTTAGCATACTAGTTCTTCTTTGGAAGAATACATGCTGGCTACTTTGGCACCATACAAGTGCCTGACTCATCCTGACAGCACTGAGTTTGGTGGATACACCAGCTTTTGATATCCTATGGCCCATAGAAGTACCCCCAATTGTGCATGTTATGATCAACTTCAAAAGCCTAAAGGACCCTTCTTGACTTTTCTATTCCTTATCCAAGACACAAAGGCCTCAATTACCCACCTACCTTTCACAGAAAGCTTAAAAAAATTCTTGGGGACACAACTATTTTGCCACCAAAACCATGAAGAATCACTCAACTCCTATCACTACTCCCTAAAGCAATATCTTACAGGGCTCGTTATATAACTAACCTAGAGTTTATAGCACAGGCCCAAAATAAAATAAAAAAAATCAGGACTGCCTCTGCATAACAAAGTTATTTGTTATCTTGCTTCTCTTCCTAACTGAAGTCACTAAAAAGTTATTGCGATCAAATTTTCAGTGCAAAAAGGACTATTAATTTTCTCAGTCTTACTGGCAGAGTTATAAGACTACATAAATCTCACAACCATCTCTAAAACACTGCCCTTTCCCCACTGTAACCAACAGGAAAAAAAAACAAACAAAAAAACCCTTCACAACTATCCTACGTTAAGAGAACATAGACATACTACTCATACTTCCAGAGACTCCCAACTAAATTTCACTTTCAGTCAGATGTATGATTTCTCAGAAATAGGGTTGCAAAATGCCTGCCTTCAGTGTTTATTAAAATGGTTTTTGGAGACATAAGTTTTAAGTCTTTTTCCTTGGAGATTATGATAAAGTGTATGCCTTTAATAGTCAGTGAACTAGTATCACAAACCTGACTGGGTACTTTCACCTATTCTTAAGACATACCCATTCATATATGTGAGTACAAATTTCAGCTACGCTTTGAAACAAGCAGACTGTGCAATAAAGGACCTCAAAGAAGTCACTCCCAAAACAAATACATCAAGAGCCAATGATACATTTCCCTAGAGCAGGAAAACGAAAAGAGGCATTTTCTAAATAAAAGTTTTTAAAGGCCACAATCCAAGTGTTAGGGGATTAGCTTAAAATGCACACCAGGTTGACGTAGTAACCTTTTGTACAGTTATTATGAAGAATGCAGCAACATACAAAGAAGCTGAATCATTTACAAGAAGTTCCTGGAGCTTAATAAAAACTTTATGAGTACAGAGATACTTGTTCTCTCTTACTACCTAAAAATGAAGACATGCTATTTATTGCTGTGTTTTGTCAATGTTGAGATAAGAAAAATTAAGTTGATTTAACTAGAGGATTCCATTTTACACTAGAATCTCTTGACGTAGTGTCATTCAGGTCTCTGCATCAAAGAGTGCTGAAGTGTCCTGTTCAAAGTCTAGAAATTCCAATTCTAATACCTATTTCTTACATTTAGCTTCTGTTATCACAATACAATTTTATACTAATAAGTAAAAATAGTTTAGAGTAAGACAACCTTCTTCTTCACATGCACTTTAATTTAATTGATTTTCTAGAGTAGCTACTCCACATGATGATTAAGTACTTCAAGTCTTTTTCTGCATATGAACAGGAAAAAGGCCATGCAGCAAAAAGCCAAGGACATGCATACACATCCAAAAGGTGTTAACTTGATTACATGCTAATGCACTTACCTGATTTGATTTTTCTACTGTGCTACTGGGTACCTCTGTGGTATCCTTCACAAAAAAGTTATCTATGATGTGTCTCTCTGCACATTCCTGACCACAAATTGGACAGCGGATAACTCCAACTGGGGAGGGGAAAAAAAAAATCTGATTATGTTTGCACAGCTTAAGATTTATCAAACGACTTCAAAGACAGCTTGTAAGAATAAATAGTTTGAAAGTCAGCATTAATACTTTTCTATCAATAACCTCTGAGTAAAAAGAAGCTAATTCTCATTCATCACTGAAGGAACGTTTACCTGCTATTCCCTGATGATATAGTCTCTTAACCAAGGTCAAGCATCTCTGTTTCAATTCTATACAGGATTTGCTTTAATGTTTTAGAAAATTAATTCATTTTCTTCTAAAGGGAATGTATTCCCATTGACAATTTGTTGTTATAGAATGGATTAAAGTAAACATTTATTAATGTGGAGTATTCATTAGTGACAGCGAGCAGTTTTACACACACACCAGCAGTGTGACATGACTGACTTCTAGCTACATAATGAGAGAATCTGAAATGCAATAAATTTAAAATTAATGGGAAATTGTATAGAGGAGGAACAGACCTGTATTAACATAGCGCCAACCTTCATAAAGAGCAAGGAAAAGTAAGAATGAGTAAGGTCCTCTCCCTCCTCTTTTGCAAGACACACTGGGGAACAATTTAAGGCAATAAGATATTTAGACTCCAGGTTGAAGAAAGAACTGACAACCAATAACTCAGAGGGTTAAACAATTAAGTTTTCCCTCAAGAGGAAATAAAAAAAGAGGACAAAGTCAGGCTCAACCTGAGGCTCAACAGTGAATAGATTGACACAGAGAAGATCTGCAAAAATACATTAAAATAGATACCTTTCCTAGATTGCCAAGAAAACAGAAGTCTTATTAGGATTGGGGTTGGTTTTTTTTTTTCCTCCTTTCAAGAAAATCTCTTAAATGCTGATATTAACATCTTGCTTTAAGGAAATTATCTTCTCATCACAGTCATTGCCACCAAAAGGAAAAGAATGGAAACTAAGTTAGGTTGAAATAATTGCTTCCTCATGAGGGGAGCGGAGGGGCAGGCGCTGATCTCTGCTCTCTGGTGACAGTGACAGGACCCGAGGGAACATCATTGAGCTGTGACAGGGGAGGTTCAGGCTGGGTGTTAGGGAAAGGTTCTTCACTGAGAAGGCGGGGGGGCACTGGAACAGGCTCCCCAGGGAAGTGGCCACAGCACCGAGCCTGTCGGAGTTCAAGAAGCGTTTGGACAACGCTCTCAGACATAGGGTCTGATTTTTGGGTGGTCCTGTGTGGAGCCAGGAGTTGGACTCGATGACCCTTGTGGGTCCCCTCCAACTCAGGGTGTTCTGTAATTCTATGACTTAGGATTTGGGAATTGTCATGCAAAGCCTACAGCAGAATAGTCACGCGAGTCCAGACTAAGACAGATTCTAGACCTACAGCTGCCATTTGAAGAGAAGCATGATTTTAGGGCCTTAAAGAAGGTTAGAGGCACTGTTTAACCCAGAAAGTTTATCACCAGTATATAATTCCGCACTTGCATATTTAACTAAATTGGCGTGGGCTTAATTTAGTTCCTATTTCACTTTTACAGTAAAATGCAGAAGTGCAGAAACAAATATTTCACTTTCTGCAGAAGAATTTAACTCATTGTGTCTCACACAAGATTTAGATAACTTTTTCATAGTGTTCTCCCAATAATATGCTAGAGATGTAACTGGCCAACTCACTACAAAGGGGTTCTCTAGAAGTTCACCAGTTTTACTCAATTAGCTCTTCACTCCTGAAATTTACCAGCAGCTTTCCACTTGTGTGCAAGGCATTTCACTTTCATCTGAAAGGCTATGATGCTAAGCCTGCTTTTATTATAATTGCCATTTGCCAGTCTGTATTTCAATATATATCTGTGCAACTTCCTTTGATATACATATTCTATATTTTGGCTAAAACTTTTGCAACTTCTTAATACCATCATCATGAAGGATAATTAAGAAATCCAATTCCGGTATGTCAGGTAGTTAATAGAACTCCAAGTGCTGAATTTCTCTTTTTATTTACCATAGACAACAGTGACAAATCTCATAATACTCAAGCTACATACTCACTGAAAAAGACTTTTTTTTAAAAAAAAAAAAAACCTTTGTTACAGTGCCAATTACAAACCACCCTCTGTGTCCTCCTTGCTCATTCTTGAACCCAGCACAGCACGGTGCTCTGGGCTAATGCAAGTGACTGAGTTGGTCCACGCATGTGTTTGGGAGTGGCATACAGAGAGAATGAGACTGGCAAACTGATTCAGCCATGGGTATATTTCTCCTGCTCTCCCAAGCTTCACCTTCAGCATCCTGATCGGCTACACTGACCAAAGGCACTACTGCTTATGCTGAAGCAACATGTGAAGCAGCACAAGGGTAGGAAGGGGCCAGCACAACAACTGAAGATTAAATAACAAACCACTGCCTTTGAAACAGATCAACTTGAATTGAACATATGCAGGCAGGGGAGCAGAGAAAAGACAGGGGACAAGTTATAAAACGTGCTAACTACCTGAGTTAATACCAACAGCAGAGCACTTAATTAGCTCTGTTGTGCAGTATGAATAATAACAGTGGCCATTTTGGCACACAGAGTGCTATGCACTCTTCCATTGAAACCAAATGTTTCATTTACATTTTCACTGACTGAATATTGCCAACCGTAAGTTTGAGAGGTTGTGTAGAAATACTAGACTAAGATGGGAGAAGGAGATAAGGAAAACTACCCACACCTCTCAAAACCCTCTTGAAAAGTTTTTCTAGAATTCCTTATGCTGTCTAGCCCATCAGCTGGTGGCACCTCTGTGATAACATACTTAAGAAAGGGTTAAAAAAAAAAAACACTGCACAGCAGCTGTGAAAGAGAAGGAAGAAAAACATGAGAAACAACCCCGCAGACACCAAGGTCAGTGAAGAAAGAAGGGGTGGAGGAGGTGCTCCAGGCATCAGCGTGGAGATTTCTCTGCAGCCTGTGGAGCAGAACTCGGTGAAGCAGGTTAATCCCTTGCGGCCCTGAGAGGACCACGCTGGAAGAGAGCTCCACCCCGCAGCCCATGGAGGACGCCCTGCTGCAGCAGATGTACATGCCCTGAAGGAAGCTGCAGCACACTGGAGCAGACTCCTGATCAGAGCCGCAGCCCAAGGGGGACCCAAAACAGAGCAGTCCATTCCTGAAGGACTGTACCCTGTGGAAAGGACAAAAGTAGTTCATGAAGGACTGTATCCTGTGGGAGGGATCCCACGCTGCAGCAGGGGAAAGTGTGAGGAGGAAGGAGTGACAGAGAAGGACTTAAGAACTGACCACAAGCCCTATTCCCCAGGACAGGCTTGAGAGATGGGCCCATGCAAACCTCATGCAGTTCAACAAGGCCAAGAGCAGGGTGCTGCGCCGGGGTTGGGGCAATCCCAAACATCACTACAGACTGGGGGATGAACGGATTGAGAGCAGCCCTGCAGAGAAGGCCTTGGTGACATTGGTGGATGAAAAATTGGACACGAGCTGGCAATGTGCGCTTGCAGCCCAGAAAGCCAACTGTATCCTGGGCTGCATCAAAAGAAAAGCGTCCAGCAGGTTCAGGGAGGTGATTTTCACCCTCTACTCCACTCTCATGAGACCCAAGAAAGATGGAGAGTGACTTTTTAAAAGGGCATAGTGATAGGACAAGGGGTAATGGTTTTAAACTAAAAAAGGGTAGATGTATATTAGATATTGGGAAGAAATTCTTCACTCGGAGGGTGGTGAGGCACTGGAACAGATTGCCCAGAGAAGCTGTGGATGCCCCATCCCTGGAAGTATTCATGGCCAGGCTGGATGGGGCATGGGGGTTGAAACTAGATGATCTTTAAAGGTTTCTTCTGACCCAAACCATTCTGTGATTCTATTCCATCATTTATAATATATTTAGCATGTACAGTGATGATCTGATGAAGGAATCAGATGCATGCTTTGAAACCCTTTTCTCTCATCCAGCTTTCAAGTATGAAGGCTTAACTCAGAGAACGGACAGGTATCCCCTTCTAGATCTGACGGCAGTAACAAAGCAGGACACTGCACACATTAACAATGATTGCCCTCCTCAGCCCACTAGTAGACCTGATAGAGGAGTTTCACTTCTTTTGGTGTATAAAGAGCAGAAGTCATTTAAAGCCGTAACTCACAAAACACTATTAAGCCAGATGGTTGAAGCAAACACAGGAGTGCACATACAAGCCTTTTACTAACAAGCCAACAGGTGCTGTAGCAAGCAATTAACTCTAACTTTTTTGAACCACTAAAAAAGCAATGATATTTTCCAAAGATTCTCCTGCTTGTATTTCATCAGAGTTGCAATAACATAAAGGAAGAAGGAATGCAATAGAAAGGCAAGTTAATACAGTCCCAGCATTTTCTTACTACATTCTATGTATGTACTTTCTCTTAATGTTCATTGGTACACCATTTTCCCATAAGCATTTAATTACATTTTAAACTGTTCCTTAAGCACGCATAGAATGCCACTCCTAAATTAACCTCTGAAATAATTAACATTTCCTCCATTGAGTCCCTCTGCAAGAGACTCTCCTAGTGCTACACTGAATCAATTTTTTTTTTTTTTTAAAGTGTTAAGGTTTGGAAGCAATCGTGCAATAGATTTCTAATCATGGTTTATTTTATTGCCAACCCATCCTCTTTTTTCAAGAGGCTTGCTTCCTGAATTGTGCCACAATTTACTTCAGTGCTTACAGGGCTGGAAACCCTAGCTATTATACTACAGTCTGTTCAAGAAGCCTCAAATTCTGAGTAGCAAGATATTAAAAGCTGTTTAGCTGATTTCCTTATATAAACTGGTAAGTAAAATAATTCTATTGAAACTACAGGAGAAGCATACTAGGCCATAAAAATGGAAACTACTTTATTGTTTTAAAGGAAAAAAAAATCCCCAAATTATTTTGCTGTTCACCGCCCCTCCCCTTAAAAAATTCCCACAATTTCCATAAAAGGAATAAGGGCAAAAGAGAAGAAAAATCTGGAAAGCTGCAGCACAGTATATTATTAACCCACACACTATGGAAAAAATATCATGAACTTTCACTAACCCAAAAATTCTTTCTGCAACTGATATTTACTATAATAAGTACATATTATTCAGGGACATTACCAAGTCAGCCTCAACCCAGTATTGTCATAAAGGAAAAAAAAACAAAAACAAAAAACACAACTATCTTTAAACAAACATTGCAAGAGCAAGCATCAGAAATGGTATCGGAATCAACTTATTTGGCTAATGCTGTTGAGGTTAAGCGCATTCCTGGATGGTACAGCTCTACTGTTTATCCTGATTAAATTTGGGATGGGGGAAACCTCTTTAATTCCACATTAAAGTTCTGACGCTCAACTCGTTCTTGACCCAATCAATTCTAAAGAGCTTTGAGATATTTGTGAGTGCATCGAACAATATAGTTAGGAGGCTTCCAAGAGCGAATTATTTTTCGTAAGCAACAAACCAATTCTCCCTCCTGAAGATACTCCGAAAGAAGACTTGCTAAGATAGCAAACTGCCAGAAGTAAAAAGTAGCCACTTGGTATATTTAATGTCATTTCCTTTCATAATGCCTGATGTTGCACCACACTCCAGAGAAATGGGGAACAGCTGAGAGAACCAGATCTAGTATTACTTAGAAGAGGAAACAAACCGAGGCCAAGCCACCTTTCTTATTACTCCTCAAGGTGCATGGGGGTGGGGAATTGCACAAGGGTGACCTCACATTTTCCTGACACTGTCTCAAGTAGCATCACCCACCATCATCTATCTGCCTCTCGCAGTTTAAAGAGAAAAAACATCAAAGAGGATCTAACCAGAGATGACTCCAGGGCAGTAGAGCAGTTACAGGACTGGTTAGCCAGGGACCTTCAGACAGAATTGTTCCATTTTTGACTGGACTTACCCTTCCCTCGTTACCTGTCTGTTTCAAGCCCTATGTTTCTCTCTCAACCTCGTGTCCAGCTTCAGTCAGTTGGCAACTGATTCGTCATCCTTCCTTCCAATCTAGAATACTAACTCCTATAAAACCTCATTTCCTCTAGCGATAACAAGAAAGTCATTTTTCCGGTTCTAACTGCTGTCTCCATCATTTCACATGAAATGCAATCCATTGCTTCCACTCCTTTAGTGCCCATAATAATGAGGCAAATGCACAGGGAAATAGAACCAAGAAAAACCCACAGGATTCATCTGAAAATTTCAGTGTGTCTGGGCCTCAAGCAGTGTAAAGTTTAGTGGACATGCATAAAAAAAGAAAAACGTAGAAGTGTCTGAAAAGTAGAGAGTGCACCAGAAAACCATGTATGGTTAAAAACAGGTAAGGTTCCTGTGTAGTCTTAGCACTTACTGAACCTTCAAAAATGTTATCACTGCAAGGGATAAGATAACATTAGAATACCTGTCGCAATCCCATTTTACAAGGGCTACAACTTTCAAATTTAAGAAACTCAGTGAGAATTATATAGCTTGCTCTCTTCTAATAACTGGATATCACATAAGTATCTCCAGTCAAAGGTATAAAGCAAACCAAAGAAATTCACTGTCTATCAAGAAGGAAGAAAGACTTGAAAGTGATTCTCTTCTTGTCTCTGTACACTGATGTAAGCAAAGGGAGATCCTAAAATAAGGCAGGCAGTCCACTGAGCATTGCGCGTAACTATTTTCAGTGTGTCAATTTGTTTGCGTCTACCATAAATCACTGCAGGAAGTAAGATTTTAAAAGCATACTTACTTGTTTATTCTTGCTTAGAGGAATTAAGTTCTCAAGTGTCAGGGTTTATTTTTGTCAAAAATAATTCTATAAGATTTTTATTTATTTATTTATTAATGGAGCAAGCATTTGCAGAGTGCTCAGGCAGGCAGGTGGAAGCACATTACTTAACTAGGGAGGAGTTCCATAATCACCATTACGATTATCACGAGGATAGCATAGCAACGCTAAGTGATCAGATCCTACATTTTCCACCTACTTCTCTGTGCCAGGAGGAGTTCATGCAGCTGTACAGTGAGCTGGATCAAGAGCACATGGCTCTTGAGGGGGAATAGTAGAGGGGAAGAGATGACCACCCTTTTCAGCAGCATCATTCATGTAAAAAAAAAAAATAAAAAAAAAAATCAAGCAGCCATGGATGGAACCTTACATTCAGACTCTGCTTGAACCAGGCCTGGACACCACACTGCTGACAAAAGTAACAGTGCTCACTCCGTGGCCTGTTCATTTCTACCCCACACCAACCCATCTTGTGCCATCACCAAGATTTATGCTGCCATGTGGTGAAGTGGATTAGGGAATCTGATGTGGATTAACCAGGGGCGCGTGGCGAGGGGAGAGTTAGTTTCCAGCGCAACAGTTCTCACTCCCTACTGTCTCTCAATGCTGTATGTCTCTTCAATGAATACTAGCCTACATTTTAGACATGTAAGGGAAACCACACATTCTTGCACTTCTTCACAAGTCACACGCTGCATCCACAGTAAAGCCATCTCAAGCCATTGAGCAGAATGGATTTAAGGGATACATTGTATTACTTTCAACTCAGTTCTCAATTTCCTGGGAGTACATTCCAGACTACTGAAGCATTCTGAGACAATAGGAGGAGACGGGTCTGGCCTGACCCAGTTTCAGCTCATTTGTATCTTCACTGTAACGAACAGGTTTCAGAGCCAACTTAATAAAGCCACTGGATAATCATCTGTAGATCCAGAACGGTACTTTTGTTTGTAGATGCAAAGTGTTTGCTAAAAAAATAAATAAATGGGGACCTTAACAGTTCCCTTTATTCAGTACAGATCAGTCAAAAAAAATACTAGTTTTGTGAAAAGGAGCTCTCTTTATTAAATAGAATACTTGGAAGCAGCTGGTAACTAATTTTGCCTAAAATGACATAGTCACTACAGAATAAATTAATTAGGCTTGCATAAGGCAATTTTCCTCAGTTTTACAGGAGTCTTGTTTGAAATTTTAACTATTCAGAACAGAAAATACTGAGTCACACACAGCTAAGATTTATTTTTTTAAAATGTGCAGGCTAGTTAACATTGAGAGAAGGTATTTCAGAGACTGAAGACAGTGCCAGCTAGAAGATTTATAGCATAACTACACAGAAAATTAGGGCATTTCAATTACAACCTACAGAATCTTTTCTCCTCTCGCTGTGTAGATACACACCATTAATATTTGCAAAGTTTTTCATTAAAAATGCATGGGATTGAGGGTAAACTGGATATATTTACACAGGTCATGTTTTTTCTGTTAAAAACAAACATTTAATAACTTAATTTGAGAGATGGTACCATGTGCAATAATGTCTGAATCAATTTTAAAAATAATTACTGCTTTCCTCTTGTTTCTCATTAAGCCAATACTGGTGCTGCAAAATTGGCAACTCCTTCAAACCAGTTTGTTCCAGAAAAAACTGCTCCTATCTAGTTCTGACAGCCTGCTGCTGCTAGTGGAAGGGAGATAGGTTAAACCAACAAGCAAGCACATCTCAAGGGGAAACCAGCACTTACTGCCAAACCATAAACACTTGAAGCAACCACGAATCTAGCAGATAAGTTTATTAAAATCTGAATGCTTTATTTACCACCCTCTAAAATGTAAATAGATGAAAAACAGACAAAGACTACTATCTGTAATCCCCCCTCTGGAAGAGTGTTACAGGCCAGTTTTTATGCTGCAGTGCATTGACTTTCTTGGAAAGCACTGCAGAGCTGAATTAGAATATTTCAGCTGCTCTGAAATGGTTCATTGTTTTTGCCATACATGCCCAATCTTCGAACATTTCAGCTATCACATACCAGACTTCATCAAATTGTAGATTTTGCAAGGGCTGATGGCCACTTCTGAATACCTTAGGAAATTCTGAAGGGAGGGTTTACATCCACATCCAAAGCTGTCCAATGTATTTCCTTCAACAATATAATAAGAAGTGTCATAATGGAAACAAAGGGAAATATTGCTATTATGGGACAGACAATATTTAAATACAAGATTATGAATAAAAAACCTCACTGCCTTGTAATGAACATGCTTAAATGATGGTGCAGAAGCTGCGAACAATTACACCAATTTTCATTGCTGTTGTGGTGAGCATTTCTTTCATCAAAATTAAAATACATTCTTTCAAGTCCTGAAATTGTCAAGTATTTTCAACCTACATTTAGGAGATATGTAATAAATTCAAGTATAGAAGATGAGGCTATATGCAAGGATTTTTAAGATTCAGTGACATTCTCGCATTGTTTTCTCTGAGCAGCATAGCAACTTCAAAATATAAATACAAACGTTTTGAAAGAGGTTTTGATACTGTCCAGATACATACATTCTACTGAAATACCATTTTGCAGACACACTAGGTTCCCATTAGTGCTCAAGCTCATTGTATCCATGTGCTTCTTGAACAAGGAAATTAATACCTTTCTCCCTTAAGAGCAAAGTGTTAGCCTGCTGTTATTACTACTTAGGAAAAAAAACCATTGAGGTAAAAAAAACGTGCTTTGCCAGAAACTCTGGTAAGGAGATAGATCCTGTGTTCAAGTTGTGAGTATGACATGGCTAGTAATCACTTCTTTTTACAAAGAAATTTCATAGTCTGACCTTTATCTTTTTAGATGTTGTCTGCTACTGGCTGACAGTTCAGTAGTTGCACTACAATGCATCAGTTATCAGAAATGATAGTTATAAAAAAGTNGAAAACACTGACTGAAGGAATGGGGTCTTTTTTACTCTTTATTGTAAAGGTGAAGCCTATACTCCAACATGTGACACTTTTCATTGTTTTGCCCAGTTCCTACACTGAGCCTCAAATTTGAATTACTGTTTTAAAAAAATACCATCAACTCTGAGCAGTTGTGAAGAATCTGAACCATATTAAGGGAACCAAGTTGGAAGCAGTACTGGAAACAACAACAGGTAACAGCCTTTAGACAGACTATTTCATGAGAAATGTCATCCAAAACAGGAACACTAATACAATTCAAGGTCTTTGGCAAGCTCATCTTACTTCCTCTCTTCTCTGAGTGCTCAGATACACCCTTGCGCTCCTTTCATTCAAAACTTGCTTCCCATTCTCAATGGGATCACCACCGAGTAATTGGAAACTACCTATCAGGACTTGGGAGACCAGCCTCTTTGGCCCTCATTTTTGAAGCCACTAGCCTCCAGGGAGCAATTCAGGTGCCTAAACAGATGCACCTAATTTGAGGAGGATATCCTGCCTGGCTTCCAGCTGCTATTCTAGAAGGAAACAGATCTCCTGTGGATTGTGCAGTACCTCTGCTGGCCCTTTTTTTTGAATATCACAGAGATCCTAGAAATTCAGAAGTTACAGAAGTTTGTTTGCAGAAGTTACTCTAGTTTGGACAGCTGAGCCTCAGCCCATCTACCCTATTTCTTGTACCTTTGCTATTAGAGCTTCTCCAGCTGATTTCAAATTACCAGTGCAAAACACTACTGACAGGCACACAGAAGGTCGCTTATATAGCGCCTGAACAAACTGCAGTCTGCAGCTCCAAAACAAACCTTGGTTAAAATCATTTTAGTTTCAATATGCAGAGCCATCAACTTAACTGCAGTGCTTGCTGCATCCATTTGTATTCTGCTACATTGATATCTGTTTTGAAGTTCTCTCCAAGGATAAACTTATAGTTCAGAAGTTATCAACACCTCTCTGTTGTGTGTCCTTCAAACCATCTCAAAACATAGATTATGATGATGTAACAAATATAACGGAAGACTCCCATCAACTTCATCCAGCAATTGTATAAGCAGGGAACAGATGCTCAGAAGTACATAGGAATAATTTGCTAATTCGGAATAATAGGTTCTGGATTTTAGATTTCTAGATTTTCTGCTAATTAATATCTCTTCAGTGACATGATAATAGCACATTTATATGCAAGTACAACGGCCAGGATGTAGATCCCCAACAGTGAGAAAGAGGGATTTAATATGTACTTATTGATAAATTCTGAGTACTTACAAAAGTACACTTTTAATCTGTGCTGAAATTAATACCATTATGTAACAAGTACTTTCATTATTAACCTGGTAATCTTTTTAAAAAAAATTAATCTAGAAATCCTTAAAAGCTTGCTGTTTGCCGTGACAGAGATGATGAAAGGCACGAACAATATCCAATGAAGATTCCCACACTGATAATTGCAGTTAAAAGAAAAAAAATAAAGATACTCTTTACTTCCTGCAGTTTCCATCAGCTAGGTCTAAGTGCTCTGCAGGACATTGCTATTGGAATAAAAAAAAGGTAAAAATTCAAGCCATTTAATTCATTAGAGCAAAATAACCTCAAGATTCCCAATTCCAGTCTATTTGAACTACTTCCCATGCTCAAAAGCTTTTTCATACTAAAGCTTGTGTCACATGCAGAATTTTTGCATCTATGAAGAAGTAACTCTTAACAGCAGCACAGAAATAATACTGATTTACTATACCAGAGCAACTCCATAAAGTTAAACTTTGCACTTGAAAGAGGTCCAAAGTTTCTCTGCAGTGTTGCCAAAATTTTAATACCTTAGGTGAGATTCATTTAAGTGTTGCTTTACACAAAGTTCCCTTCATAGTCAATGCAGACCTAGATAATATAATTAGGTCACCAGTGGTCTCATCCTAAAAGGAGATGTCTACACATGGTCTGATGAATCGTACCTTAAAAACATCCACTTCTTTCAAGTAACCATAGGTACACTAATACTGCCATCCACT
Source organism: Chauna torquata (assembly GCA_013399475.1). NCBI lineage: Eukaryota > Metazoa > Chordata > Aves > Anseriformes > Anhimidae > Chauna > Chauna torquata. The sequence goes on from VXAL01015729.1 coordinate 175,009, forward strand.
GTTGGGCATCCAGTTGAATAGCAAGAATCCCTCCGATAGTTTTGAAACAGTAACTAGAGTGGAAAATATCATGCAAGTTACAAGCACTGCACGTTTGGGTGTAGATGTACAGGAACAAGAGGCCAACTCACTTTAAGCTAACTTCTCTATGTGCTCAGTATCCCTCAGCACTGCTATAAGGGTTCAAAAAAGCAAGGCGACCAGCTTTCCCAGTTCCCTTATAACTTCAAGACTATGAATCTGGAGCAATACATGCATCACAAGGTCCATGCAGACTACACAGCCTCCAAGAACCAGCATTAATTACAATGCAGCATCATCCCTTCTATTTTGACAGTGCATTAATAGGAAAATTACTGAATGGAACAAATAAAAAGTATCCCTTATGGGACAAAGAGATACTCTGATTGACCAATTAAGAACAACAGTGATTTCAAGTAGCTGCCCAACAGCTCTCAGAAAACAGTAGGGTACCGAGACAGTGATTCTACTTTTGTTCGTATTTCATATCTGCTAATATTCTCTTGCTGTAATCTGCAGTACAGAACTGAAGCATGAACTAGACACTGTGTTGGCAGATGTCAATATCCATATCCACCAAAGAAATCTAGTCTTCCTACAGGTTTCCCCTGCTTTCCCAAAACAGATAAGAGTTCCTTCAAAGGGGCTTTCTCAACACAACACTCTCTGTGCTTACAATGATGCTTAGGGAAATGAATCTTCTGCCATAACTGGCCTTCACAAATACCATTTATCTGTCCTTTAGAGTCACTTGATCTACTTCCACCTTCTTGTGACATACTGCCTGATAGGACTGATCACATATGAGCATGACACTGCCTCCTAAACCAGCTTCGGAATGAACTAGGAGTACACTACTATTCATATTCTATTTTTAAAGAATATTCACAAGAGTTCCACCATGGCATTGTGATCCTTAACCTACTTGGCAGGCACAATGACAAATGAACAAAAAAACTTTAAGACAGAACAGCAGCTATTCTGCTAAAGATTTGAAGTCAGGCATCCTACAGCTTATAGCACCTACACCATATTCTCAATAATTTAAATCAGCAGAAAGGCAGCCAAAGAAAACCTTATTAAATCTGATCTCGTTCCAATGGAACTGGGAGCAGAAAAAAGAAAAATACACAATAAATGCAATCAGATTGGAACACAATACAATAACAGCGTTGCTAAATGGACTTTAGAAGGATGCAGGATCAGCATTTAGCTTCTTAAAGAATCCAGAGTACATTTAGCTCTTGCACAAAGGGTGGAACGGAGGGAAGAGGACCGTTCAAGCCATTTGGGATGCCCATATGTAAAGTCTTCCCCACATTTCCAAAACAGCTGCTAGAATGATCATTTCGAGAAGAGATCTCTGGCTCTGTTCAGAGTTTGAACAGCAGTGATAACAACCTAGAAGACATATGAGCTACAGTAACTGTGACTTTGGGTCTAAGTTGTATCTGGCCCCAGTTATAAGAAGAAAAAGGGAACAGAGGACTCTTTCCCAATGTACAGTTGAATCAGCTCTGTCCATCAGAATACATAAAGTTGTAATGACTGTGCCAGTCCCAACAGTATATACCACATGCTTATTTAGTGAGTGGTAAGAGCAATTCTCGCAGGTCATCCTTATGATATAAATAAGAGTTAAAACATGTAAAATAAGACCCTATTGCCAAGTTTGGTTTTGGTTGTTGGGTGTGTCTGTGTGTGTGTGTTTTTTGTTTGTTTAATCTTCATTGCTAGAAGATGTGGGAAGACCACATACCCTCCCATACATTCCATCCCTGGCTCTTCTGAAGACACTTCTACAACACTGGGCTCTTCATTTGCTATGAAGCAGGGAATAACCATTCTATTTAACAGCTTGGAATGTAATATTTGAAGAAATTGCTCCTAGCATCTGTCGACTCACATTCAGGTAGACTCTGGGAGCTAACCTGCACCTGTGTTTATCCCAGGAATAAATTCTGTATATCTATATTTTGAGATCACACTGGAAAGATTTAAAGCATGAGCTCTGAGTCCACCTTTTAATTCTTCCATAGAGAAGGGACTGAGGAAAAGTTAAATAGAGTTTCTCAAAGGAGATAAGTTCCTTTAACATCTAATTAAACTACGCAATCCAAGTATTCCAACTTATTTTGGGGGTTTCAAAGAATAATTTGCTAGCCAATGGATTAAAATCCTCATAGTCCCATTGCTGGAAGGAGAAAAGTATTTAAGGCCAAGCACTCTGTAGTTGGTATGGCCAACAGTTCATAGGCATGAGTGAGAACAATAGCTGTTAATGCATGATGAAAGACCCCCTAAAGTACAGAATGAAACTACTGAGGGCTAATAACCAACTGTTTAAGCAAAGGTATTACTGGAACTGGGAATCTGAACACTCAAAAGAACTATATCTAGCCCTGAAGTATGCTACCTGCAGGGTTCCAACACTCCCAGAATATTTCGCCAATGCATTACTGAGGTCTTGCTGTTAGACGCTACGTATCATGACACAGCTCTATACTCTTTCCACAAAGCTTGCCTGCTAAATAGACTGTCTTTATCTCAGCAGCTGACTGATCAGCTGCCCACTACCCCAGTTTATCACTTCGTTTTCAAACAACAGCTGAAATTCAGCTTTCAGACCCAATCATTACAAGTCACAGAAGTTTTCCAAAAGGCAAAGATGATTCAAAGCTACTTCCACTTCTCTTTAAACCAACTGACTAGCAGGGCAGTTAATTTACACATCCACATTACTTCAGCAAGTAGTTTACTCATTTTAAAGTGGAGTCCATGTTAAAAAATAAAAAAAATATGTTTCAATTCACAGTTTTACTGTTCAGGCCAATCTCACACACTACTCATTTCCAGCAATGGGCCTGTTGGCACTGAGCTGTTTTAGCAAGGCCTAAAAAATTAAAAAATGTCTTTAAAATTAGAACCTTGCTCCCACTTTACATGTCTTATTCTCTAGCCCCAGCGGAGTGCTGCAGCTCTCTACCGTTCTTTCTTCCCATCCACTCATTCCCTGCGCAGCTGACAGCGGTCCCTCCCCTAACCAGCATCAATGCTGCAAGTATCCAGCTGTCCCAAGTTCAGCAGCAGCGTAACCTGAACTTCTGTTGGGCTTGCTCACAGCATTAGTTCAACACTTCAACTCCGCATGTCTTTAACCACATAGTGGCTCAGTAACAGATGCCTAGAAATGAATACAGTGAACTTTTAAGTCTATTACATGCTTTCTGAACTCAAGCAGACATCCTAGAAAATACATAGGGTTTTTCCAAGTCAACATTTACGTTTCTTTTTGACTATGTGCTGTACAAACAGATGTGTCAGCTCACTGGGAAAAATATACAGTCACTTCTCAAATTAGGTAAACATTTTAATTCAAATGGTATTTCAACTACAGTTTTATTTAAATTGTGCTAGATTCACTTGAGGGACTAAGTAGAAAGGGGAACTCACCACTTAAAGAAGTAGCCACAGGCAGCTTATTAATCAGAAGCAGGAATCTTTCTACAGTCAGAAAGCAAATGGCTCAGTTCTTGTCCATGTACTCCTGCTTAAGGAGAGTTTAGCAAGGGAGTTGCAGATTTATTTTTTGAAATGAGGATGTGCCTGAGACCCAAATCCACTTGAGAAACAAGGGCCGTTAAAATCTATGAATGCAGTTCAAACAGCTGAACCTCACACTTACTGTCTTGCTCTTTCCATAGCCCACTAATAAACAATTCCCACCCCCCAACAAACAAAACTATAAAGCTTGTTTAACATCACTCCTTCATCATAAGTTAATAATGTATGCAAGGTAATACACCATTTTCCCCACACAAAAGCTTCAAATAACCATTTATATGACACTCTGAAGAGACAATAGTATCAAGTATTTGGGAACATTCTTTTGCTCAACTTTGTTTTATACCTGACTTTGCAAGAGTGTTTCTTGTTAAGAATGGTGTAATTTTCTTAGTTACTTCACACAACCATTTCCTGCTTTGATGGTAAACGTTTGTTTTTCTACATTCTCTCTGGCCTTCATAAAAAAAAAACTGCTGTAGATATTTAGTCAGTTCAACTATGACAGTGAAGTCTCCAAAGTGCATTGAGCTGCAAGTACACAGTTTAAACAGTAAATGACTCCGCAGCTACCTAATTGTTGAGGTAAATTTTAACAGCATCATTTGAATTTTTCTATGACCTTTAAATTAGCCAAGACGAAAAAATGCATCATTAAGCTGTTACAGCAGATGAAAGTTAAATAAGAGGTGACAAATCTATTGAAGGTTTTTAAAAAGCAAATGTTCTGTTTATAAGTGCCATTCTGTGGGAAACACCAGAAGGAAACTACTCAAGGGAACAACAAGTATTTTCATTACAAATCACAAAAAGCTGGCAGAAGTCTCTTTTGTCATTTGCTTTCACTAAACCTAGAGTCGACATAACTCCCTGCTCCCCAGTTCATTCAAACCCTGTAATAACAGCTCCTTCCAAACCACTGGAGCTGACTTGACTCACCCATGTTGTAGGAATTAAAACTGGTGGTCACAGCCTATGTAAAGGAACTGTCCTTTAATACAACCGTGACCTCAGAAATGGTATGATCTTTTGATTATTCCCCCCTCCTCACCACAATGCTCTGTGCTTTCACATGGACTGTCAGCTGTGTTGTCAAACCCACTTCACTTACAATGATGGCAACTAGAGTCTAAGCAGTTACTAGAATTCTACATTTTGCCTTCCATTTGCATTAATTGCAAAGTAACCAAATCTTTGTTAACACAAAAAAATAGTCATCCTTTTCCAGTAGGAAACGTTGGTATTATTCACAATTCAGCTGGATCATCTGCATAAGTCCAACACACAAGCTACAGGGCCATATTTACCCAAAGAATCCTGCATGACCAGCATATCAGTGTCAGCATATCAGCAAAAACTACTGTAATAGTTTTTCATGTTATTGTAAAACTTTCACAAATCTTATTTTTCAATTAAAGAAATAACAAATTTGTCATATACAGTCAGTTATTCACATCAAAATAAAGTCATATTGAAATTCACTTTGAAATTAAATTATTTTTGGTTTTCCCCTGCCTCATTTTTAGATTAGATATAACAGGCAAAATGCCAGCTTCACAAGTTTACTATTACTGGGAAATTCCACTAAATTGCATGGAAACTCCATCTACAGTATCTTAACACAAATTTGCACAGCACTGGCATAAAGCTTTTCCCGTATAGAACAGCAGCTTCTTTAACAATACTGCATTCAGAAGCAAGAGTTTCAATGAAATTCCTTCCTTACATTTAACAAGCTGGTTAAAGTCGAGCAAACACACAAGTTGGGCCACTCTGTAGTACTCATGCAAGTCAGCAGGCCAACCTAAAAGCCCACTGCTTTTGGATGGCTGCTAGCTCTACAGTACATTGCTCTAATGAATGAACTAGACCATAAAGAACACACACCCCTTCCTCGACTTGCCTCTTAATGAACCCACGCTCCATTAAGTTATTTTCCCCTGCTCTTCAGACAAGTCATTTTCTAAAGAGGGATCTCTGTCGTATGCGTTAAAACAACTCAATGCGCTTTCAACCACATACACATATAAGAATTTTTAATACATTAGTGTATATTTCCTCTCCTGTTCCCTACGATCTAGAATTTCTTTCCATTATTAGATGTATTAATTGTTTACCAGAGACATTATAAGATGGTCTTGTATGGAACAGAATTAGAAGGTTTGCCTCTGACGATTCAAGCCTTTTTTTTTTTCATTAAAGTAAAGTCTCACACAAGTTCAACAATTTTCATAACTTGCTACAGTAACTTCTAAAAGGCTTCTAACTGAAATGAACCTGGCTACACCACTACAGCTGTTTTAACATCCATCTGATGCTTCTGATGGCTTCAGCTTTTTAATCTCCCACTTGCTATTGGTGAAAAAAGCAAGAATGTAAATGCATCTAACCTATCCTGGAAGTACCATTCTGTAAAAATCCTAAGGTAATAAGCAAATATGTGCTTATATTAAGCATATACTGGAACAAGCATGATTAAAGCTTCTTTCAGTATCATGTAGATTAATATTTTTAAGTTTTACTGATTTCATGACTTTTTAGCCAAGAGGTTTGTCCGTTACAGGCCATCAAAACAATAATATTGTAGTTCACCTGTAACAATGTTAAATGCTTTTCACATCTGGGACTCTGGCAGTTTACAGTTCAAAGTAAGCACAAACCAAAAGAGTATGAAAGCTATACATTAAAGACATGTACAGGAAAGACAGGTGTGTCCTCATCAAATATACGCACTCTCAAAACTCCTTAAGTTTGTTAAAGGTTAAACTATTTGTTTCCTGATAGCACCATAACAGAAATAACACTTGTGAAAGGATGCACAGATGCAACCATACAAGTGTATGTATGTGGGAGTGTGTGTATACATAAATAAAATATGGGCTCTGTTGCACTGAAGATGGAGAGAATTCACTTTAATCAAGTGGCAATATGTGAGATGAAATTGAAATCATCATATGTAGCAGGCAGATCAAGTCTTAAGTCTTCTTAGACTAAGAAGGCCTGAAAGAAAAATAGATCTTCACCATAAGAAAGCTCAAATGAAACTATTATGTCCTAACTCACTACTAAGGATTCTAATTATCAAACCTAACATGGGAAAGAACATGCTAAGTTTTCTTATTTCTCTGTACGCAAGTTATTTCAAAGGCCGTATTTTTTAAGATAAAATGAAATTATGGCATCAGAAAGTCCAGATGACAGCAGATGTCAAGATCAGCTAAGAGTCAGAAAGAATTTATCTATGTAAAGACAGTGTGGGACATAATAAAACAGTGGATGCCATCTGTATACATGATGGGGATATCAAAGGTTAGGTCTTCATTCCATGCCTTGCAGACCTCCAAACTGTATCAGTAAACAAATATTTCTGGGCATTAATCAGCTGAAATATGAAACATGAACAACACTGAAATCCTTGTTTAGTAAGTCTCAAGTATTTATTCCTTAATTAAGAGCAAGTGTCATACACAACATATTTGAGTTGTTAGTCTGGACACTCCTCAAGAATTTATAACCTGGGAGTGTCCAAACATCACATGCTTTTAACAGCTTCACACAGACTTGTTTGCTGATCTGTTTGTCTACAGATAAAACAAAGAAGAAAAGTTTCCCTCTATTATTTTTACTATTGACAGTAGTAAGATTTAATTAGCATACCTGCATAAAATTTTGCTACACATTTCCATTCACAAGTTTTACCACACGCTAGGTCCCAATATATTTTGTGTGCAAACTGATGACAAAGAACAAACACAAAAGCGTGTTTAAAACTTGAAGCAAAGTAAATATGTTCAAAAAGGAATAGAATCTCAGTCTATAACTTTGCACTTATGCACCTCTTTCACATCAAAAATTCCACCAAAGTACAACGATGTTCAGATACTCCCTCCATTATGAACACCATCCTTTCATTACGGTCAAGTCTACTACTCAGCCACTCATTGAAGCACCACCCAGCATAAAATTTGGGTAAATGATGGATTTCTAATAACAACCTTCTTGTACACACCAGTTGGTACTTGCACAATCAAATAGTAAAGACAAACCATTTGAGAAACAAAAGGAAAACACACATGAAATTAACCAAGAAATTTACTAGCATTATCTGTAGACTTTTGCTCACAAGCAAGTATCACATTTACAGACCCACTCTTACAGCACTCCCCACAGTTCATAATGTTTGTGCCCAGCAACCAGTTGTTTGGCAATGCAGCAACAAAAAATATCAGCTACATCCAATAAATTACCATTGGACATTCAGAAAACAAGCAGTGAGCTTTCTTGTGCTAGCACCATTGAAGTCACACAGCCAACTCTGCAACACCTTACACTTCAGGAATGGTACGGAGATCAGAAATACCTAAGTATTCTCTTCTATACAAATCATTTTATTTCCAAATTGAATGCATGTGACAGTATGGAGCATATCCATACCGCAGATGGCCTCACCATCAGCCTACCTCTACACAAGGCATACTGATTAACACATACCCCAGGAAACTCCTCATGTCTTGGCACTTGTCATTGCCACTACCCATGCTGAACTCTGCATTCAAGTAAGCAACACCAGAATTCTTAATTCACTCTAGATTCTCAAGTTTGAAAGATTTTTCAAAGCACTCCTCTATTAGCTGTTAGTATTTTTTACAGAAAGAGAGCCAACACTCTTCCAAGTCAATTTCCAACATACAGACAAGTTCTAGCAAAGCAAAGGACCATTTCTGCTTGGAAACAGTTTACCAAAGACAAAATGCAAACAAGTAGGACCCCACATATCCAGACCATACTCGTTTTTAGTTTCCTGCTCCTCTGCTAATGTGGATATTAGCACAGCATGACACTCCATCTCAAGGTTGGCTCACTGAAGCACTTGTCAAATCAGATCCTTTCCTTTGTTCAAGACTGACTCCCCTTCTGCCAGTCTTTCAGGCTTCTTTTCGTGCCTCACGTTACTGCTCAGCACACGTGCAAAAGTAGCCTTTCCGTTTATCTTTCGGGAGCTTTTCATAGTTTGCAGTTCTATTGTGGTCCTTACCTAGGACATTCCTTCTAGCAAACAGCTTCCTTGTTTATTTCTTCAGTATAGTCACAATATCTTATAATTTACACCATGCGAGGCATTCACTGTCCAGCTTTCTAAGCGTATACTCTTCAGTTTATTACTTCAGGTCACTTCTCATAAACATTTCGTGCAATGCATGGAGGAGGTGACAGATTTGCACTGTTTTGTCCCTCCTTCTATCTTCCAAGAATTTAGAAATTCTTCCAACCATAACACATTTTTTCCCTTACTATAATCAGTTTTATACAGTGACACCATTTTTTTTTTAAATCTTAACTTAAGTTTACAACTGTTTTATATCAGTTGCAAAACAAAGCAGCCAATGCACATCAGGTTAGCTAGTACACAGTCATTGTCACTTCAGTGGAGCCAAAACAGTGACAAGAAAAGACCTAAGGAACGTGTCAAGAAGAGTGTGAGATCTTTACAGGTCTCTTCTTCCTATTGGACAATGAATGGTAGTGTGGAAGCATGCAAATAACTAGAAAGAAAACAGGATAAAAATAACATCACCAAAAAATAGTATGTCTGTACATTTGTAGAACAGGGAAGAGTATGTACTGTATTATTCACTCATACAGATCCAACTCACATAGTCAAAAAGAGTGGACAGAGTTACCAGTTTACTATTGCTACGATTCATTGTTTTAGCTATCCTTTGTCCTCTTGTAAGCAGACGTTTGAACAGCACTAATCTTTCCATTCTTCCGATGCATCTCATTTCATGCTCAACTACATACCCCTATTTCTGCTATATTTAAATAGAACATCTGGGAATTCAGCTATGCTGTTCATGACCTCAAAACTCGTAAGATGATTATGCACTCCCTCAACCTACGTCGCAACTCCTGAGCTAGCTGCATCTCTGCCCCCTTTCTTACTTCCAAGTCTCATCCTGAAATAGGCTACCATACACCAAAGTTTGTGCTTTTTATGTTCCTCCCATGCAGGATTTCACAGTTCTACTCTGAGATGTATGAGCAATAACATCTCCCGGATCCACCAAGCTTACATATACTGGCTTTGGGTCTCACAGATTTTCCCCATTCTGGAACTTCTGACTAGACAGTCTGACTCCCACATAAGCTACATGTTAAAATTAAAGACTGAATGAACACAGTAACACAGATATCCATGTAGATGAAGAGGCTCAGCATACCCTGTTAATAAACTACCCAGGCCTGACTTTCTCAGGTATTCTCAAGCAAGGCTGTCTCTCCAGTTGTCCCAAATATTCCTCTCTCTCAAGAGGGTTCTTCCTTTATGAACTGCTGCAAGCGTTTTGCAAATTTGCGTTGTAATCTTTTGATCAGATCTGCTGGCAGGATGGTAAAGGCAGAAGACTTTACAAACTAAATGCACTTAAAAGAACAATGGCCAGTACTTGCTCAATAACAGCTAATCTGGAGATATTATTGCCTTCTTCACGTAGAATTTTTTACTTGAGCCCCCACTACATATCCCAACAAGCCAACTGCCACTATCCATTAACTCATATAAAGAAGTTCAATTTTCATTATGCTTCCTCTTCTCTACTCGAGATTCTCTAGGATCTTCACCCATTTCCACTACAGGATGCTTGCTTGTACCTTTTCCTAAGATGAAGTCGTCTTTAACAAAATAAAGTGGCCCACTAGATAAAGAAGACTAGGGGGAAAAGAAAAAAAAAAAAGCAGCATTAGGTATTTACTTTCAGGTTGTAGCAGTTTCTCACACATCTTCTAAGACAAGATGTATTTTTAAACACATTCACGCAAGCTACGATAGCAGTACACGAGCTAACCAAAACTTTCTCACGGCATTCCCCGTCCAGCGAGACAATTAAGCAAGTTTTAAACTAATGTGTTATCAGATCTGCCCGGGCTGCCGATCCCGTGGACAAGCGCTATTACCTGCCCGCGCTTGCTGCCGCCTAGGCGCTCAGACCCCCCCCGGCTAAACGCCGCGTAAGAAGGATGACACCTGCAGGACTTCCCCCGAGGGGATCTCCGAATCGCCAGCCCCGAGACAGCGCTCAGAAGTACGCTCGCTAGCCACTGGCCGGGACGTTCCTCCGCCTCCCCGCACTCAGGTCTCCCCCGGGCAGGAGGCGAACGGCAGCCGCTGCGCGCGGCAAGCGCCCAGGCGCCCGGCGCGGGGAGCGGAGGGGAGCGGGGGGAGCTGCCCGCGGCGGCCCGGCCCCGCACCCACGGCCCGGAGGCGGGAGGAGGACGTCCTGCTCAGGTGAAGTCAGCGCTTTCCCCTCCGACGTGGGAAATTTGAAAAGGAAGTTTAAAAAAAGAAAAACAAAAAAA